>PVHP010000605.1:0-136187 GCA_004024765.1 Zapus hudsonius
GAGAGAGAGAGAGAGAGAGAGAGAGAGAGAGAGAGAGAGAGAGAGAGAGAGAGAGAATGAGCGCTCCAGGGCTTCTGCAAACGAAGTTCAGATGCATGCACCACTTTGTGCATCCAGTTTTATGTGGGTACTGGGGAATTGAACTTGGGTCATTAGGTTTTGCAGGCAAGCACCTTAACTGAACCATCTCTCCAGCAAAAACACAGAAAGAAAAAAAAAACCTGACTACCTCTCATACAGTCCATAATCCCCTATTCTATGGACTGGTCCAGCAAGCCTACTGAGGAGGGCCCCCAGTGGGTTGGAGACAGGGAGGAAGGAAATGGGGGTACCATCACAAGACTTGCTCATGCAATGTATCTAATTATTAAAATAAATGTTAATAAGAATAAGCGAGGTCTTTATAAATGTCACTACCTATCTTTGCAGTCATTCTATAATCTAGCCATTTGTGATCCTCCAAAGTTCATAGGTTGAAATTCTAACCCCAACTGATATGGTCTTAGGAGGTGAGATCTTTGGTAGGTGATTAGGCTATGAGTGCCTCATAAAAGAGATCTCAGAAAGCTCCCTTGCCTTGTCTACCATCTGAGGACAAAATGAGAGTACCATTGATGAACCAGAAAGCAAGTCTTCACAGGATGCCGTGTCTGTTGGAACTTTGATCTTGGACTACCAGCCTTCAGAACTATGAAGAAAACAATTCTGTTGTTTTTAAGGCCAGTTTTCTTGTCTGTCTACCTGGGCTATTGCATTGTGCTTCTGCAGCCTGAATAGACTTTAGACACATGGGCTTTTAGAGACCTCAGATGCCAGCCTCACTCCCTTCACTCTTCCAGGCTCCCCGTTTGTAGCCTTCTCCTTCCCTACACTTGCTCTCTCTTCAGGCCTGTGCTCCTCCAATGCCTGTGGCCAGGATATCCTCCCTGGGACACAGGTTAGAAAGACTGTTTCCTCTTAAAAAATACCCAAAGCCTTCTGATTTTCCTTTGATTGGGTAAAAAGTGGTCCAGTTTCCTTAGCTTAATTTTCCATGGGCCTCTTTAGTAACCTGCAGCTGACTTTCCCAACCTTATCTTCAGGTTCTCACACCTCAAACATTCCTTTCCTCTGTATACTGCTCGTCTCTGTCTGCCGGGAGTCACCTTCCACTAGCTCCACATTATAGTTGAAGGAGATCATCGTCCATGAAATGTACCTCTGTGCACTGTATGTTATAAATTCATCACTACAGTGTCATTGCTTTACATAACATTGTACCTTTTAATGAAATGAAAACCTCTCGTGTTAATCCATGGGTTTGACATTTCCAATGCTTTCATTTCTTTCTGTGTTTTCAAGTTACCTTGGTGCCATTTATTTCTATTCTAAATGTTATTCTTCAGTGTCTTCGTATTTTAACTAGGTTTATTAACAATAGAGTCTCTGTCTTTGGTTACCTAGGAATATCTTTATTTTTCCTCATTTTATAGGACATTCATAACTCTTAATTTCATGGCTTCCATAAGATGTGGAGTTGATGAAAATGGTATGTCTTGGGTAATTTGGCCCATCCATCCATCCAGACGTCCATCTCTCTTGCTGCAGATGTTGAGATAAGGGAGGATGTTTACTCTAGGGAAATGCATTTAATGAAGAAGACAGAGTTATAAACAATAGTTTACAAAGCTGTAAAGAAGTACCGGTATGGAGGCTGGAAGGTGACATTTGGGGCGAAGATCTATGATCCTCTGCTTTGGGACTCTGGTCAGCAACAAGGGTAGAGGAAGACCCAACTACAGAGCCACTTTCTGCAGTCCTGTGGGCTGCACTCCTGTGTCTGGGGAGACAGCGCAGCAGACCTCAAATGATGGTAGTCTTAGGAGATCACTCTCTCTCCTGAGAAGCACAATGAACTTTTCCTGTCAATACCCTGATCACCTTTTATTCATTGAAAGCACTCCCATGTCATGTTCCAGTGGGATTTGGGGTCACCTAGTAGCTACTTTGTGTTTTGTTGGATAACTGGAACTACTCTCTCCTGCTCCCTGCCCCCCCATATACACAGACACACACGTGGGGGAGGGAGAGGAATTTGTAAAAGAAGTGGTCATGTGGTCATTTCTCTTCTGTAGAGGCTCTCCTGATGTGGGCTATATCCTGGGAGAAATGGGGTGCCATCCTGTACTTTGAAGTTGGCTTTCCTCTCCCATCAGGGTGGTGTGCCATGCATTGGCTTTGCCTCTTCTAAGAGGCCCAGGGACAGAAGAGCAGGGGGCAGTGGCTTCCCTCTGGTCTGTGCCAGGCATCAGGGCTCCTGCTGTGTGGCAGGCCAGTAGCAGTTTTTCTTTGCAAATACAGACCATTTCAGGAGTTGAGTGCCCCGTGCTGTGGCGAACAGAAGCCTATTATGAGGTGGTTCATTGCTTGCACATTGCCATCTGCCAGGGCAGGGCTCCAAGGGCCCGTTTGGGGGAATGTTAGTGCAGCCCAGTGGAACCCAGGTTGCCCATAACGCTGCCACTGCTGCACCTCCGTGCCCCGCATTGTTCCCTCCACGCACATCAACTGGAACGCCGCCCCGGTGCTCCTCTGCCAGCCTGGAAACTTTATAGCCCCTATTTACTATTCATTATTGTTTCCAAAGTACATCGTGCGGGATGTCTGTTCAGTGGTAAGTGGGCTTCTCCCACTCTTGTCCACAGTTACTCTAAAACCTGCTCACAGCTGAGGGTAGAGAGCCGTCCTCTTGGCCAAAGACCGTGCAGAGAGTGGCAAGGAAGGAACCCGCCACTCTTTGATGGAGGCGCTTTGGGAAGGAAGACTGAGGGCAGAGCAGAGCCCGGTGCCCTGGTGAAGCCCCACCCTAGTCCATGCTGCAGGCTGCAGCTGAACCCTCTGGATATTTACCCAGTAAAGTCACCTGGATGAAGAATGACCAGGAGGGTCATGCGACGGGAGTCGAGGCAAAAACAAAAGAATCCATTTGTTATCCTGGCAGGAAATTTGTTCTTTGGATACTGTAGCTGCAGACATAATGATTTCATTTCCTTCGGTGGCATGAGATGAATAGCCCTTACCCCTGGGCCTGTGTGCATTGCTGCTTCCTCCATTTCCCTAAGCATGGTCCTTCCACACGGGTCAGAGGGTGGGTGCCAGTTCACACTGACCAACAGAATGTGCCCTTCCCTGTGGAAGGTGTGGAGGTGCTCCAGGTTAAAGCACACATCATGGAAAAAAGCAAAAACAAAACAAAACAAAAATCCCACACAGAAAGGCTGACATGGAGCCTGGCATGGTAGCGTTGACGTTTCTCATCATGGATGACCCGAGACTGTACTAGAGCAGGCCCTTAGGGAGACAGCTGAGACTAGAGCCGCCATCAGACTGTCCTTCACTTCACTAAGCCTCAGTTTCCTAGTGTGTAAAATGTGGAGACTGTCCGATTCAAGACGCTTTAAGTGGAAGTCCTTTGCAGACAGGACTCATGGCTCCTCTGGGATGGTTGTGAGAACTCCTGGTGTCCAGTCAGCCTTGTTTAAAGGATGCAACCAGCAGGGCTGTGGTCTCAGTGTTTCAATGTAAAATGTTCCTCACAGGATCATGTGTTTGAACACTTGGTCCCAGATGGTGGTTGCTGGTTTGGAAAGTTGTGGAACCTTGAGGAGGTGAGATCTTGCTGGAAGAAGTGGGTCACTAGGGCTGGGTCTTGAGGTTTTATAGCCTGGTTCCAATTCCTGTTTGTGCTCTGTTCCCCAACTTTGGATGCCATGTGACTAGCTGGCCCCTTGCTCCTGTTGCCAAGCCTTCCCCACCATGATGGACTGTACCCTCCAGAGCTATCAACTAACAAACCTTTCCTGCCCTCAGCTGCTTCTCTCGGGTATTTGATCGCAGCGATGAGTAAAGTCATGAATGCTGGATTCTCAGAGGGCTCCGGCATACAGCAGTGCCCACAGGTAGGCTGACAGTGCAGGGCAAGGAAGAAATGAAGCCAGGGTGCCCAGTGCCCTGCCTGGAGTCAGCTTCTAGAACATGGTAGTGCAATATCTGTTCCAAGTCTGCCATATACTGGGCACATCATGACTCTCTAACCCATGGGTTGCCTTTCACCTTCCAGGGAGATGTGGATGTGACTTATTTGGAAGCCTTTCTTATTCTCTGGTGCCCCAGCTTCCCTTCTGTGTATCTTCCCCATCCCAGCCACACATTCATAACGAGAAACAATGAACATTTTATGTTCTAAGTAAAGAGATGTTCAGTTTAATAATGTAACATGAACATGGATTAAATTGACAAGGCAAATGCACACAGGAGTGTGTGACCAGAACCAGGGGTTTTCTATTCCTGGGGGCCTCGGGGACAGGATGGGCTCCCCTGCAGAGAGAGGTTGATTCATTCAGGGAAGGCATGAGTGTGTCTTCATGAAGCAGAGCATCTCTAAGAAAGACGTTCAATATGGATAACGGAGCAATTTTAATAAACATTTTACTTTTAATATGTTTATAGTGTTGTTAATTATCACTCTAAGTGGAGAAAATAGAAATCATAGCACATTGAACAAAAGATTGCTGATTAGGATAATAAAATGGAAATTTTAATCAAGACGGCAACTTTAAGTCAAAAGGAGTTTCTAGGCTGCTGGAGCCTTCATCTTTATTAAACACCCCATTTATCATCACCACTCCATTCATCGCAAGCATTGGATTAATATTGACAATTTAAAATAGAAATAACTTTGTCTTGCCATTATGGTGTTGGTATGATAATGGTGTTGCAGAGTTGGAGGGAGCCATCCACAGCAGAAAGCTCCCTCCCTGCTGCAGTGGGCTCAATCCTCTGGACACCCACCACTCAAACAGGGACTTCTAGTAGCACCAGGCTGTGCACTCTCATGTAATCTTCGTGGAGAGAGCATCAGGCCTGTGGTGGCTTGCGATTGTCTCTTCAATGGCAGAAATGTGCTCAGAGCTCATGGCCACCATTTCTTGTACATAGGCTGAATATCTTCAGGGTATTGTGAGATATTGCTAGAGGCATGAGTCTAGCACTGGCAAGGGGGCTGTGTTATAACACCTCAAGGTTTGACCCCAGTGACACACCTCCCCCAGCAATGCTCCACCTCCCAAAAGCTCCACAAGCTGGGATGGAGTATGAGACTTAATCACAAACACATGAGGCTATGAGGGACACTCCATATTCAAACTATCACAGCTCTCAAGCATTGTGCCCAAGCCCACAATATGGTGGTTGTGAGAGTCCCTACCTTTGACCAGCGATTCTGGGACTCAAACACCAGAACTACCTGGGGGCTGTTGCCCTGTCTGAAGTTTCTGGTTGTGTAATCCAGAGGAATGCATTCTGAGCAAGTTTCCCAATGTTGACGCCGTTACCTATGCAAAGGGAGGAAGGTTTGAGAGCAAGACAGGAGGACTTCTGGAGAAGAGGTACAGAGCTGGATGAGATCTGCAATGGGAAATAAGGAAATGGGATGTTGGGGGACACTTGGCTCTAGGGAGAGTTGTTTGGCTTAAGAGTGGTAGCTATTGGCCCAGAGGGGGAGTCAGAAGTTGTATGTGGGGCTCTTTGGTGCCATTTCTGCAGACAGGTATGAGTGGGGGGGCAGGTGCAGGGAGGGCTGTTGATGCTGTGAAAATGCAACCAAGAAACAGAAGCGGATCAAGAGGCTCATGGGTCAAAAGTCCTTCACGCCAGTGGGATAATGTGAGATACAGCCCAGGTTAGACCACACCAGACAGATCTGCTCAGGGCCCATCACTCTATCCTTACTCTTGGATGCAATGTCTTTTTCTTAGACTTTACTGGGAATGGGGATGGAGAGGGAGGTAAGAGAAGCCTTCTATTATAGGAGCAAGAACCACCACTGTGCCCCTTGTTAGATCTCCCGGGTCTAGCCCTGGGGTCACTGGGCAGTAGATGGCTTGGGTGTCTGGTGTCTGAGTCTCTTGGCTGTGTTAGGAGGCTGCTTCCACTGGCTTGTGCCTTGGAATTCCAGAGAGGGGAAAGGTTTCAGACTCCAGCATGGAGCTGTCTCCTCTCTGTTGTTCCTGCTCTCTTTGGAGCCCCTTCCTCAATCCTCTGGGGTTCCTTAAATGTGTTACATGTTTTTTAAAAAAAGGCCTCTTTCTTCTCTTTGATCATAAAATTGCCAAGAAACAATGGCTGTCATTTAAACCAGCAGCAGTTAAAGCTCGTTTCCCACCAGTTACTTCTATTGTCATCTGAGTTCCACATCAAAGCAGCCTGCAGCTCCTAGAGAGGAGCCTGCCTGGCCTCAGCTCTCCCCTGGCACCATAAGCCAGCCTATGCCTGACTTGTCTAAGAACCAAGAGTGGCCTCCACACTGGCCCCAGGGGAGCCTGGCTAACCTGGAGCTAGGCAGGGGTGAGCCTGGCAGGTTCCCAGGAATGTGGGAGTGCTCCCGGAGAGAGTTGGGGGGAGTGTGAGCAGGAAGAGGCCCGTGTCCCAGGCAGTGGTGCCATAGATGGTTTGCGGACTGACATGGAGCTGACACCTTGACTGGCAAATGACACCAGTCCCGGAGAGCTTTGGGATCATGTGCTTGAGTGACAAGGAGCAGTGACATTTCTGCTTCTGCCTACTAGCTGCGGTTCTTGATTCCTGGTCACAATTCACCCCTCTTCCTGTTCCATGCACTGTGGCTATTTGGACGGTGTGAGGGAGGTCTCTCCATGGAGCAGGCTTAGCTAGAGCAGGTCCTCTGCCCATTGGCACAAAGCCAGGATAGTGTTTATCCGCTTGCCCCTGGGGGACAGCAAAGCAGAGGCAGCTGGAAGGGAAATGGCATCACAATGAAAGGATGGATCTTGGCCACTAGCCTGGACTAGACGCGGCCTCTCCCCCTCTTCCCTGCTGGACCGTTGCCCAGCTTGCCTGAAAAGTTGCAGATCTGAGTGTGTCTTGGAGGAAAATTGCTGGTTCTGGGTTCCAGCAGTCTGGCAAGGTGAGAAAGGGAGTCTGGGGTCCCTGGGACCCTTAAGGACATGTCCGGAGAAGAGGTCATGTCAGGCTTCAGGGAGACACAGACAAACTACTCCTGTCTCCTTCCTGAAATGGAGCTTCTTAGTGATAGGTGCCCACCAGGGACAGTTAGGTCTCATGTGGGGTCTCTTTCAGTGTCAAATCCTCAGGAGATCCCCCCACCGCCCCTACCCTTACTCTAGTTCTCATCTCTCTTCTTTTTTAAAAAAAATATTTTTATTCATTTATAAGCAGACAGAGACAGAGAGAGAAAAAAGAGGGAGAGAGAGATAGAGAGAGAGAGAGAGAGAGAGAGAGAGAGAGAGAGAGAGAGAGAGAGAGAGAGAGAGGAGTGAGACAGAAGGGGCATGCCAGGGCCTCCAGTCACTGCAAAACAAATGCAGATGCATGTGCCACTTTGTGCATCTGGCTTTATGTGGGTACTGGGTCAAACATGGATCGTTAGGTTTTGCAGAAAAGTGCCTAAACTACTGAGCCATCTCTTCAGCCCATCCCCCCTCTTGTAATTCTCTCTCTATTGCTTCTTCCCGTACTTCCTCCCTCCGTGCCTTCTCCTGCCTTCCTTCTCCCCCAGCTCTGACACACTTGGAACTCTGAGGGTGTAGTTTCATGGCAGGCAGGCAGGCATGTGTGTGGCTGTTTTTGCTTCTGTGGTCTTGCTCCTCCATGCTCACATGGTTGGTTGTCCTGACTTGCCCCCATCTGATGAAGTAGAGTAGTTTTCAGATCTGAGGATTTTTATTTCTTTCGTTCCTTTCCTTTTACATTTTAAGTCTTATAAAAGAAGGCGTAAATATCAAATCCTCTTTGTTACATTTAATGAGTTGTGTTGGCTGCAAGTCATAAAATGGTGCAAAATCTTGACAGTCTGGCAAAATATTGTAATCTTTTTACCATATAGTATTAGTTCTGTCCATGCTCCGGGCTGCACTGGGTCTTTTATCAGGTCCTGGGGGTCTATGGGCTTCCAGAGACTTCAGAACAAGCCTAGGATCTTCAAGCATCCGCCTTTGCTCCCTGTCTGCCTTGAAACTCTGCCCAAAGATGGATTTGCAGTAGAACCCTATGACTTCAGAGTCGGTCCAAGTTCAGATTATATGTCCTGCCTCCTTTTTGGCAGTTGCTGTGCCCCTAACCCACCTCCAGGGTGTATCCCTCCATTTCAAGTGGTCATCACAGGAAAGGTAGTGCCATTTTCTGGTCTTTATCTCTTACCTCTCCACCTCAGTGGTCCCTTCCTTTCTGCCGCCCCACCCCTGGCACTCTGCCTCGACCCTCAATCTGTAGCCATGGTGCACCCTGCCACTCCCACCCTGGCAGCAGTGTTTCCACAGATGGCTCTGTTAAATCTGGATGGGCTCCGAAGATGTTATTTGATTTTTGCAGGCCTCTTGTGCCAAGACCATATGGGGCTGCGGGAGAGAAGGGCAGAGGGTCAGCGCTTACTCTTGCCCACCCCCGTGGCTTCTTTGGGCGCCTTCTCCATGTTTGTCAGTAAATCCTTTGTGGTGAGGTGAGGAGATCTTGTAGAGGCATTTTGTAGGTACATCCAGCTAGGGGAGGGGGTATTAGCCTTGCCAGGGTGAGCACTGGGGCTCTGGAAGTGATATTCACAGAGGGTAAAGCTATTCTTGGAGTCTTCAGGGCCAGATGTCCGTGTGTGTGTGTGTGTGTGTGTGTGTGTGTGTGTGTGTGTGTGTGTGTATAAGAGAGAGAGAGAAAGAGAGAGAGAATTCAAAAGATTCAGAGACTGAGTCTGTTAGGCGTGTACATCCATAGACACCCTGACTGTTGGCTTTGCACCAAGACTGACCATCCCTGTCTTTAGCTAACAGAGGACCACAGTCAAGGAAAAGCAGGGAAACAGTGAGATGTGAGTGGAGGAGGGTGCTGGACCAGGGTCCTATATCAGAGCCATAGGCTTGACTCTATTAACTGCCATGAAAAAGTGGATGAGTCCTTCAGCAACCCGAGAGTCACGTTCCCCATCCATATAGTCAGAGGCCAGAGGAGGTCTCTGCCATCTCTGAATGTCACATCTGAGGAAGAAGCCAGTGAGCCAAGGTGCAATTGGAGCTAGGGAAGGGAGAGAGAGGGAAGGAAGGACAGAGAGAGGGGGGGGGAGGAGAGGAAGCACTCTAGACAAGGCCAAAGAGAAGCAGAAGAGAAAGAAGCAAAATAGAAGATGAAAACAGAAGTGAGGGAAGAACGAAAAGAAAGGAGGTATAAAAGGAAGGCCATGATGGACAGATTTCTCAGTGGTTAGCATGCTTCTTGTTCAAGCACGAGGCCCGAGGGGACCTGAAACTGCCCGAGTTTGAATCCCTTGGCTGGGCATGGACCTGAGGGGAGCAAAAACTGGAGAGCTGCTGGAGCTCACAAAAAATAAATAAATATAAAAATAAATGAAAATGGAAAGCTCTGGAATCAGTGAGAGACTATGTCAAGGAAACACAAGCAGGTGAATGATGGAGGGGACATCCAACATTTTCCTGCAGCCTCTGCTGGCCATGCATGGGGACACCACATCAGCAAATACATGTGCATACATCACACATACACACCACACCTCAAATACTAGGCACATTGAAAAAAAAAGGAGGAGGAAGAAGAGGAGGAAGAGGAAGAAGAAGAGGAGGAGGAGGAGGAGGAAAAAGAAAAGAAGGAAAGGCTTACACAAGGAACGGCACTTTCAGTGGAAGACAGAGGAGGGAATGATCCAGAAAGTGGGGGTGCTCATGCTCCAAGGACCTGTGACACCAGTCCCCCTTGGGTCAGTCAGAGGAAACCAGAAGAGGCCACCCATGAAGACTGAGCAGATCAGTGTTCTTGATCCCTTTCCCTAGGGTTGGCGAATAAGGATGTTAGGGAGAAACAATTCATTTTGGTTTCCACTGCCCAGAACCAGAGCAGAGAAAACACGAGAGGCAGTTTCCACGCAGGGTAATAGCACATCCCCATGTGGGCTTCCTTCTTAGTGAGGGCCCAGAGCTCATCCAGTATGGGGTCACTCCTTCTCATGAGTCCGTTCTCAGCCTCAGAATTCTTTTATTTATTTATTATTTTATTTTTAAACTTTTTATTGACAACTTCCATAAATATAAACAATATAACATGATCATAATCTTCCGCAGCCCTCCCTTTCCCCCTCCCAAATCCCCTCCACTGAGTCCCTTCTTTCCAAGTAGTCTTTCTTCTATTTTGGTGCTATCATTTTCCCTCCTGTTTTATACAGGTCTTGGGTAGGGAGGTATCATCAGTCACTGGGAGGTCATGAATACCACAGCCACTTTATGACTGGAAGATCATATTTTAAGCATTCCTTCCCTTCCTTTGGCGCTAACATTCTTTCCGATAGCTCTTCTGCAGTGGTCCATAACCTTGGGGAGTGTGATAGAGAGGTCTCAATGCTGAACCCTCCACTGTCACTTCTAGCACTTTGGTGCATTTTGAGTCACACCTGTGGCCACCGCTTTCTGAAAAGAGAAGCTTCTGTAGCCAAAAGTTAGAGCAGCATTAATGAACATAAGCATAAGTATTTAGAGGAAACTTTGGTGGGCATAATATATCCATGTAGCCAGACAACAGTAGTAGTGCACCATTCCCCCAGGTCAGCCTCAGAATTCTTTACTCCACGTGGCTTCTGTCAATGACGAGCCTTGGCCTGAGCAAATGCATGTGTTCTTCTGCTGCCCTGGAGATTTACCAGGCCTGTCAGTCATGCAGAACAATGGCGTTGGCTTTGCTGTGAGCCCTAGGTTGATGTTAAGTGGGAGGCACGTGGGAGCTGTGGTGTGGCAGGAGTGCATGGTGCCAGGGAGGGAGGTGTTCCAGGAGGACGTGTGGAACGAACAAGTGACTAGATGGGGCCACGGCTGCTGCCTCCCGATGGCGTAGGGACTGGCTGTTTGGGAGAAGGAGGTTCCCAGAGGGAGATCTGTGTCCAGGACTTGATGCTCTAAAGTCTCCCTCTGGATTAAGTCAGACCCGTGGTGAACCTGACCATGTTCTCCAGTCCCGGAGGAATTGCCTATGCTGAGCTGGTCGTGGGCAGGATGCCATCACACTGCCATAGGAGCTTTAGGAGAGTGGCCCCATGACACCTGCTGTTTACCGGGAGGGTGGTGTTGGCAATGCGCACTGCATCACACAGCGTGCTCTCGGTGGGAACCCAGGGGAGCCATTTGTGTTAGGCTTCTATAACAGAACAGCCAGGTTTTTAGGAGCAATCATTCTGTTTATGTCCTGTGCACCCCGTGACCTGTGTAACCGATCAGCTTTTCTTTATCCATGGACTGCTAGAAAGCCGAGCTCCAAACGTGTCGCTTGGCCATAGAAAATGCTTGTTTAGCCTCGCCATGAGCTCCAATTGATGTCTTTACACTTGGTTGGCCTTTTTCTTTCTCAGCTATTTTTCTTTAGAGATATTTTCATTGCTTTCTTCTTAGAAAACAAATATAGATTCTCTATAAAAAGTTAAGGAAATATAGAGAAATCTCAAGACGAAAACAAAATCAATTATAATCCTCCACCTGTTCTTTGTGACAATATGTTACATTTTATGTGCAGCTTACCTGTCTTTCTAAACGTCTGTGAGTGCTTAACGCATGCATGGGGGTACACGTGAAAATGCACAATATTCATAAAAATTTCTGACCACATTCTATAAAGTGTTCAGTAACTTTTTCCAATTTAGTAGCATATAGTACATGTTTTTACTTGTTCACTTAATTTATCTTATAGTATTTTCCATAGCTATTGTAAGCCACCCTAAATCTTCTCAATTGGAAATGGTTTATAAAGAAAATTAAATGTGGGATTTAAAATAGAGACTTCCAGTCTAGACAAAGAATGCCTGCAATGAAATTTAAAGAGGCCAGAGGGTTTCCACAGAGGTGGAGGCTCTGGGATGAGGTGATGGGGAGATGGCTTTGGATAGCTTGCCCAGATCTCTGAGAGAATTTCCAACACATTAGGAGCAGATCAAAGGTGCCCACTGAATTGTGCAATCAGACTGGAAGGACTCATCCACTGAGCCCGAGGAGGGAACGTTGGGATAGCTGTGAGGTGGAGTCATAGTGTGCGACCAGAGCTGTCAGAAGCCACCTCAATGCAATCAGATGGTCCTGGGTGACAGACGCAACTGTAGTTGGAGTGAGTGCGGTCAGTAGAGGGGGAGGAATCTTAGACTCTGCATCCCTGCACTGGTTTCTTCCCTGTAGCTCTCTCAGGAATGGAGCTATGGGAAGGGGCACTGTGTACTGCAGCACTGGGGGCATGGTTAGTACGGGGTGTATGATGAGCTAAGGCTGACAGCGTTCACAGAGTGATGTGTGAGCCAGGGTGCCAAGATACTGCTTCAGATGGGCTAGTACCCACCATCTCTGTGGTCCTCCGCCCTGTCTGCTTGCCACTGGGGTTTGTATCTCTTCTTGTCTTAGGAACTTTTCCTTTTCTCCGAGTCCTGGCTCAACCTCATGTTATCCTTATAGCCTGGGCTCCTGCTAGCTGCTCTATCCTCACAGGAACTGGCTCCCACTCCTGATACAGGCATTTTGGCTGTGATTCAAATTCTCTCACAGGAGGATTTGGGGGCTTTGGGACACTGGGCAGGCTACAGGGGTAGGGATGTGGAAAACACTGGCAAGTTGGGCAGGCCTGGGGTGACATATCCGGATGGGGCAGTAGAGCATGCACCCAGGGTCTGTGTGGACAAGAACATAGAGTCTCATCTCATGCAGCAGGACAGCTCAGCTTTTCCCCGACACCCCAGCTCCATCTTGAGGACAGGCAATGTGGGCAAACAGACCTGAGTACGTCAGGAAAGAGGTGCATATAAACTGGAGGAAATGAAATTGCGTTTAACTTGACAGTTTATTTTTGCCTACTATCAATAGACCTGATGAGAAAGCTATAAAGTTTGAGACCTGTTTTATCCAATACTGTGAGTCAGCAGCCACACATGGCCATTGAGCCTGCATCGCGAGTGTGGCAAAGAGGTCTTGCAAATGGAAAATCCATCCTCTCTTGAGAAGACTTGGAATGAAAAAGAAAAGAGTATGTCAATAACTTTATGTTGATTACATGTCGAAGTCACAATACTTTGGACATATTGGGACAAGTAAAATCAATCATTGGAATTAAGTTTACCTTTTAAAACTTGTCATAAGAGGTGACTAAAAAATTTTAATTACATGTGTTTTACATAATGCTCCTGTCAGACAGCCCTGTTTTAACAAGAAGGCTATAAAGGGTTGTGGAGATCAGTTCCTGGATGAAGTGTTTACCATGTAAGTGTGAAGACCGGAATTTGGATTGCCTGTAATCAAAGCACTGGGGATGTGGAGAAAGGAAGAAAACAGACTGGAGAGGTATCTCAGTGGTTAAAGCACTTCCCTGTAAGGCAGAAGGAACTGGGTTCATTTCCCCAGTGCTCACATAAAGCCAGATGCACAAAATCTGGAGTTCATTTACAGTGGCTGGAGGCCCTGGCATGCCCATTCTCTCTCTCTCTCTCTCTCTCTCTCTCTCTCTCTCTCTCTCTCTCTCTCTCTCTCTCTCTCTCTCTTTCTCTATCAAAGAAAAAAATATTTTTTAAAAATCTAAGAAATAAGGTTTTGGGGTTTTGCACACCTTAACTGATCTTTGGATTTCCGTATCATAAAATACATCTAAATCAGGAACATATCCTTACAGAGGCCGGTTCAAGCTGTATCTTTTGGGTCCTGGGGATTGAGAGCATCTCAGAAGACTGAGGTGGGCACTACGGTAATGACCTTGGAGCCAGGAGAAGCTGAGAAAGCCAGCCAGCCCTGGGAGGAGGGGTGGTGAGTTCTGCAAGGGTGGTCACAGACATAGCCCATTCATCACAGTTTCCTGTGCTCACAATCCCCTGGGCATAGCCCCTGGCATCTCCACCCTTGTCTCAGTAGCTTCTCTTTCCTTTGGTGTCGCTCCATCCCAGCAGGTCCCAGCCCTGCCTCAAGTCCTTCTTGTAGCCTGGGCACCAGCTAGCTGCCCCACACTCCCTGTGGATTGGGATGCATGCACTCCTTACTGCAGAAACCTATTCGAAGTGTATCTCTGTCCCCCTCCTGGGTGGAAATCGATGGCAGTACTTGGTGTATATGTCTGTATATGTGTGCTTTCAAGGTGGCACTTGGGACAGTGTATGGGACTGCTGTGGGCGAGTAATTAAACTGATAGAAAGTGTCTGATGTCCAGGTAATTACTGCTGAACATCTGCTAAATATGGGCTTTCATTGATGACTGGTGTTGTGAGGCATGGAAGTGGGTGGTGTGTTTGCATTCAACATGGCACAGGACGATTTAAAATCTGTTTTCATCAACAGCCCACAACATGGTCCCTCATGTAGATCAAGGAACTGGTGTTCATGAAACAGAAGGCAAAAACCACTTCCATGGAGGGACGGATAAAGCCTGTCTGCTCTGGAATAACAGCATGAGACGAGAAACTGTAGCAAGAGAAAGGACCCCTAATGACTGCTCTGCTCCATTCATTTCACAGCTGAAGAAACTGAGGCAGTGAAGGTCACCACAAAGTGGAGTCTGCCAGAGATAGAACCAGGACCAGGGCCGACCCCATGTGGGTCCCCAAAGCCCAGCTTGTGTCGTCAGATTCCCTTGGAGGTGACTACTGAAAATACTGGCACTTTCCCACTAGGTGGTAGGAATCCCTGGGGTGGGGCTCCTGTTGATTGTGCCTCACAGGTATTTATAAGAGTACTGACTCCTCCATATTCTCACTACCCACCTAGGGACTGATGTGAGCCTAGATGGAGGGACAAAGGGCAGGAAGTCATTAGGAAGATGGCTTCCCTAGTGTTCTGGAGGGGTTGGAAACACCCTGGCCTTTTCCTCCCGTTTCTCATGCCCCTCTTCTTGTCAGTGCTTGACACTTAGCAGTGGTTGATGTTTTTAGACTCCAACCTAGGGACGTGTGGTGCCCTGTCTTCTCTCTTTCCTCCTCTCTTTGACTGATCGCTGTTAGATCTATATGAGTGACAGCCACTAAGCAACAGAGAAAAGTTCTACGTGACTCCAGGGACACTCACCTTGGGGAAATGGCATGTTTCCAGCTTATTTCAGGCCATCTGGTGAAGGTATGTAGCAGGGCTGGGCCCTGACATGGTCCAGTGTTTTCAGACTTGGTATCTTTAGAGGGACTCCCCCTCCCCCCAGAGTCCTGCTCTGTGGCGCCTGGCATCTCCAGCTCCCTGGCTAAGACCCACTAACCTTCTGCGGGAGCCTGCGGTGGCCAGTCACAGGGCTACATAAATAGCATCTTTCCTTGGAGCCTTGAGACCTTGCCTTCTGTCCCCATGGAGCCTGCCAGCTGTACCATTAGGACTTAAAATTCCTCCTGCCCAAGAGGCATCACTCATCCAATTAACAAGCATTTATCCTCTAATTCCTTTCCTTCTTAAAATAATGATCCTGCTTACAAAATCACTCCATTCATTTTCTGTGACTTTCCCTCAGTAAATTGTGAAAATGCCTACGTGCCTCCAGTTGTACAGATCTCAATCATAATTTGCTTTTTTCCCCTCTTCATCGTTTTACTGTTAATATTTGTCTTGCTTTACATGATGTCTATGATTTTCATTTTTGGATGGCTGTGTAATAGTTCATCAAGTGGCTTGTGATATGTAATGTTCCCCTGGTTTTTGAAAGTGGAAATCGGGATATCACCCACGTAGCTTTCCTTGATTCTGTGTTGTTTTCTTGAGAACACTATACAGAGTAGATTTTTAAAAATACTCTTTCATAGCTGTTGAAAGTACAGTTATGTGATAGGTACATTTAAATGACCAGAATTCAACCTTCAGTTCTCACAACACACACGCACCAAGAAAGGAGCCTAGGAGTGTGTCAACCCCTCAGCTAGGCTCCCTCCCATAACCCCTGCCTTCTCCCATTTTGGGCACCTCTCACTGCACCCATTGTGAAGCATGCTATGTTAAAGATGCATGGTTTTGTGTTCTCTGGCACCTAAGTGTTCACCAACTGCCTCATTGGTACCCAGCCAAAGGAAGGGGCCATCTGTTCCTGGGTTGGTCAGGCACATGGGAAGATAACATGTTAGTCTTGAGCACAGTGCCTTCCAAGGGATGTTTTGACTACATGCACCTTTGAACCCTAACATAATATGGGAAGCCATTTCATGATTTCCAAAAATGTGTTTGACACTCTCAATGTGAGTGAAGGGAGAGCCTCTCACCATGTTCCTGCTGCACACCCCAGCTTACCCCAGATTTCACAGGAAGAAAGTAGCATCTCAGAGCTCACTGTTGAATTTGCATGTGCTCACCTCTGTGGCTTGCTTTATGATTTGTGTTTCTCTGAGAAGCAGTGGATACTGTTTGGCTATTGGAAGATGCGGTGAGTGGAGAATGCATGAAAGAAAGAAGGAGGAAGTCTGGTTTGCTGAAATGTCAGTCAGGCAGGGCCCAGTCTGGGTGTGTTGGAATCGTAGGGCTAATGTGAGTGAGGGTAGACAAGGGGAAGCACATATATGAAATCTGGGGTTAGGAAAACGAAATGGCCTGGAGAGATGGCTCAGTGGTTAAGGCTTGCCTACAAACCCTAACGACCTGAGTTTGCTTCCCCAGTACCCACGTAAAGCCAGATGCACAAAGTGGCACATGCATCTGGAGTTTGCTTGCAGTGCCTAGAGACCCTGGCACACCCATTCTTTCTCTCTCTGTTTTGCAAATAAATAAAAAAAAATCTTTAAAAAAAGAAGAAGAATGGTTTTTACCTAGAATGGTATTCATTTTGGAGGGATGCGCACATGAACTTATTAGCCTCCAGGCTGGTCTTCTCTGCTGGAATTGATCTCCCATCTTGGTCTTCCTGTGCCCCTGAAATCAATCAGCTTTCACATCCTCCCTAGATCATCATGGGGGATGGAGGAACACTGTGGAAAGCAAGAACCCACAGACCCTGGTTGAGGCTTTCCCTGCTTGTGAGGAGCGTGTGGCCCAGCAGAGCCCTGGGCACCTAGCACTAGGCTGAACGCTGGAAGAAGCTCCAACTCTGAGGTGAAGTTGGCACAGTTTTTTTTCCCTTTTTTTATATTGTCCATAATGAGTTACAATATTTAGTGGGCAAATAATGAGTTGTTATCCCCAATTCCCCGCTGCCCTCCCCTCCCCAATCTGCTGGATAACTTCCTCCATGGGTTGTCTGGATCAGTCCTTGTGCCAAGGGACCATGGATAGCCTAGTATTCAGCCCGGTTCTCCTGGCCATGCCTCTGGATAATCTCCCCCGCCACAGCTCTCACAATCTTTCTGCCCCCTCTTCCGCATAGTTCCCTGAGTCGTGGTGGATGAGTATTAAGGCTGGTTTTGAAGCCACTGGAGATCTGCTTGAGTTGTCTGCGCTCCTGAACCCATCGCCTAGTGCTTTAACCATGGCTTCCCCTCACTCCACCCCTGAGCACTCAGGTCTGTTTGGTTACAGATTGATTGATTGATATGTTATTATTCTTTCATTTCTTGAAACTCTGTGAGCTCAAAACCCCCCCACTCAATTAGAATAAAAGTTTAATTAAATCGAAACACCAATTAAAATATATCAATTAAAACAAAGCACTAATTAAAGTGCTCCCAACAAAGCAGCAGCCAATATGGCCCAGAGGCTAGAGGCACCAGCCTTGGTTGCAGGGTGGCCTGGAGAGCAGGTGGAACCTACTGCCTTGGCTCTGGGGTACCAAGAATGGTTTCTGTCTCTTGCTGAGTCTTCTAACCTCGTGGCATCATGGAAACCCTCATCCTGGATCTGGCAGGAGCCCACAGCAGTTGCTGGGTGTAGGAGACAACAGGACCCAGCCTGGGGAGACAGGCGAGGGAGGGTCCTGTATGTCTTCCTGACAGTCACCTTAACTCACAGCCTCATGGACAGTTGTGGGTGCTTCTCCTCTGCCTTGGCCTGATGAAACTTAAGGCTTTCGTTGATGGGATGGGCGCGTCTGAGAGACACCGCATATGGCTTTGATGGTCAGCAAAGGGGCTCAGCCTTAGCTCCCTTCACATGACATCAAGACCTTGTGCCACCTGGGCCTTCTGCCTGCCTCCCCTTGTCTCCCAGCATGCCCCTGTGTATATAGTGCCTCTGACCCATCTTGCCAGTCCTCCAGCTAACTGGTAAATTGCCAGAAGTAACAAGGATGTTTCTTTGACACTGACCCGGACCATCACTGTGTTGGAGGCCCAGTTAGTCCCATCTTCTTACTGTTCCTCTAAGTCTGTCTGCTGGCCTCAGCTGGCCCGTGTCTAACCACAGGGTGCCCTCTTGCATACCTCCATAGCCAATTGTGTGGGCACCAACTTCTTTAGACATCTAAAAGTAGCCAGTGACCTTTATTTACATTTAAACCCCGACCTTCAACATCAAGTTCCCAACATTCAAAGTGAAATCTTTTGCTCTTCTAAGGATGAGTTCTTTTGTGCAGAAGAGCCCCTAGGTGCAGCAAGCCTGCACCCTGTGCTGCTGGGACCCACTCAGAGGAGGCCAAGACCCGGGCTCCCTTTATGAGCAGATGAGTTCTTAAGAGAAAATTGATCACCTCAAGTGTGTGTGTGCGCGTTTGCTCACACAGTGCTAAGTGGCAGCAAGGACCACCACAAACAAAAATAGGAGGAAATTATGTGAAAGGAGGATTCACGGCGCTGCTGGCTTTGGAGGCCTGGCAATCTCACCGCAGCTCAAACCTCTGCAAAGACATTTTCCACCATGGCCTGGAAGGAGGGGCAACGATGGGCTTGGCATTCCCTGTGCATGGCCTCCTGGCCGGCAGCATACTGTGCCCCTGGGGGTTCAAGCAGAACTGGCCTTTCATCCAGGAGGCTGTGAGGAAGTAGGGCTCCGCAGCAGTGTTGGGGACTCCCAGGGTCCTACTGGAGCCAGAGCCAAGCCTGACTCATTGGGAAAAAATGATTTTGGGAAAGCAGCGCCCCTGCACCCTGCTCCCCAGGAATTGCTGGCCTCTGGGGCCTCTGCTGTGGTTCCTTCTGCTCCATTAGCTCTTGTGCTGTGGGTTCTGGATGACGCTCAGCAACCCAGTCTAGAGAAGGTGCCCATCTGGGTGCATTCTCACCTGTCCTGTGTGTGTGCACCCACCCACACCCGCCTGGTTTCTCCTGTCCTGAGCCTTTCTCACCCTTACCCTTTCATTGTGCTCTCTCTCTCTTTCTCTCTCTCTCTGTCTCTCTCTGTTGTTGTTTCCCCTCTCCTCCCTGCCCTCTGTCTCTCAGCCCTTCTTCTTCCCTTTTTTCTCCCCTGTCTCCTTTCTCTTTCTCCCCCTTTTCTATTCCTCCCTCCTCTCCTCTCTTCTTTTCCCCTCTCTTTTAATTTTATTTCTCTGCTAAGCTACAGACTCAGAGTAGAAAATAAATCAGTGAATTTGAAGGAGGATTTATTTTCTCATAGAATCTTTCCCTTGTTGACCCCCACTATCTCAACAGGGGGGGAGAATCCCAGGGCCCCCAGGAAAGGGAGGTGCTATGTTAGAAAGAAACCTGGTCTCCTCCTTTCTTGGATGCTAGAGCTGCCTGGAATGGTGCTGCTCTGGAGGATGTGAAGATGGCACCATCCTGTCCACAGGGTTCACCCCAGACCTGTGTGTCTGGGTTGGTCTCCGGAGGGCAGAGAACTGAGATGTGATGTGTGTGAATGAATACTCTTGGAAGACTTCCCAGGGCTGAAAAGTGGAAAGAAAGAGAATGGAGGTATGGGGATGCTTTCACTATCATAAGGTGTGTGTTTTCTGTGGAATTCTACTCTGAGTCTCTTATAAACTGTAAGCACAATGTTGCTTTCATGGGCAAGCGTGCCTCAGCAAGAATATGCCACGACACTGACCTGGGGTCCTCAGCCGTCGGTGCTGGTATACATTAGCCTGATTCTTTCTTTCCTTTTGTTCCCTTTTAGCCCAATTCTTAATGAGAGCCCCTCCACAAAATCTACTGAATTCATACAAACATTTGCCCTTGACACCGATTGTGATAGTTTGAATAGATGTCCCCCAATAGAATTTATTATAATTGTGTTTATTATAATTGTGAATTGTCTCCAGGCTTCTGGCTGGAGGAAGTGTCACTTTGGCCTAGCCTCCTGGGGTCATGACACCCTTTCTAAATTGGATGCAAAATTCTAGGGATACATATGCAAAATAGCAGCTGGAACCCCAGGTCTGGCAGTTCTGCATTTTGTGAATTACAGAGTTACAATGTGCTTGCTTGCTTGAGGTGCTGGTGGTGGGTTTCTCTCTCTGCTTGCTTCTATGAAAAGGAGCCAACCTTTTCCTTAACTTCCCCTGGATCTGTTCAATAAATACTTTCCTCCCCCAAATTGTGCCTGGTTTGGAGATTCATCCCAGCAGCGTGTGACTGACTACAACACCAATGGTCCATTTCTAGGAACTTATCTCACAGATACCTGTACTCTTATGCAAAATGCTGCTCAGGATAATTCTTTGGTGCGTTGCTCACGATGGCAGAAGGTTGACAACAGCCCAGATGTCTATCTCTATGGATCTGGCGAAATGATGAATGGAACATCCACTCAATGGAAGAATACTCTGTGGCTGTTAAGAAAAAATAAAGGGTGTTCTCAATGACCTGAGCTGGAAAGATTGCCAAGATACATTAAGTCAAACAAGTAAGATGCAAAAAAGAGTCTTCAGTCTGCTATTACCATTTGGATTTTTAAAAAGGGACTAATTAGACTTGAAATTTGTATTTTTTTGTTTCAGGTTAAGTTACTTTTTTGAAAGGTCAAAGTAGTTGAATGTTAGCTGTTTCATTGAAAATCCATGATATATGTCTAATGGAGGGTGTGTTGAATTTCTCGTTGCTGTAATGGAATGCCCAGCATGAATAATGTGAAAAGAGTAGCATTATTTTGGCTCCCAATCTTAGGGGTGTCTGTCCGTCACAGTGAAGAGGACAGGGCAATACAGACTAGCTCATATGTGGCCAGGAAGCAGATAAGGGGTCTATAGAACGGCAAGGGCAAGAGATAGTCTCCTGGGGACATGTCCTCAGTGACCTAATTTCTCTCCTTAGGCCCCACTTCTTTCCTTTTGATACCTCCCCATAATGTCACTATATTAGGACTCTGCTAAGGGATCAGTTAATCCTCTCAACTGTCAGATAGGTCATTAGGTCCTTGCAGAGTGGCATTTTCTGGGTACTTTACCATTATCAGGGGCGCAGCTTTGGAGATTTGTTTGCATCAGCTTGTGGGGGGCACACCTGCCTGTCCCTTTGGGGCAGAGGTTCCCATATAGACCCAGCCATGTTCATTCCTACCTTGGGAGCAAAGCAGCCAAGAGCAGCAGAATCCCAGACCCTCTGGCTTCAAGACCTCCCCTTTAGGCATGTCCACAGTGTGGAGGTGCAGAATGCCAGTGTCAGAAGCCTTTAGTAGGAACCCAACCACTGGAGAGGACAGACCAGAGCTTCACCTCTGTCGCCAACTCTTCCCCAAGCCTCACGGCTACCTAGTTTGCTTGTGTCTGAGATAGCAACATGTAGCTTCATTGTATCATGAGGTACCCAGGTGGACCCTTCCCTGAAGAATTATTGATGTGTGAGTATAGGTGCTGCTAGGAGGGTCACAGTCTCTCTTTTTTTTAATAATATTTATTATCCATAATGAGTTACATTATTTAGTGGGCAAACCATGCGGTGTTATCCCGACTTCCCCACTCCCCCCCTTCCCCATCCCTGATCAGTTGTATATCCTCCTTTGTGGGCTGTCTGTATTAGTCCTTGTGGCAAGGGATCCTGTATATCTTAGTACTCATCTCGGTCTTCCTTACCCAAGTGTGTTGTTACTGATGGGTGCAGCTCCTTATTTTCTAGGTGTGAACCTCTTTGGGACACATCCCTTCATTAGCCTTATAAATAAATAGCTTTAATTCAGTGGCTGTTGGCTTTAGTGACCAAAGATCTTCATTCCCTTCCTCAAATACCATATGTTGCTAAATGTCTTTTGGAGTTCCATATGTATTTATTTGAGCAGGAGAATCTACTGTCCATGTTGTTTTCTGTTTTTTTTTAAAAAAAATATAAATTTATTGTCCATAATGAGTTACATCATTTAGTGGGCAAAGCACGAGTTGTTATCCCAAATTCCCCAATTCCCCCCTCCCCATCCCTGATCAGTTTTCTGTTTTACCCAACCCCCCGTCAGTCAGATGACAGAAAGAGCAAATGTATCATGGTCACTAAGTAGTGAAAGTCAAGAGAATCTGTAAGGGGTGGATGGAAGGGAGTGAGCTTGAACCAGGAAGGGGTGGGGCAGGAAGCTACTGGCAAACACCAGGAGCTGTTCTAGGCTTGGCTGGGAGGAGTAGGTGGGTGACATGACTTGAGAGGTGCAGGGGGTCTTGCAAAAGGGGGAAGCATCTCAATGGCTGTCTGAACTAAGAAGCAGATATGACTACAGGCTCACCCTGATGGTGGAAGTGTGATGGGAGGAATCTCAGGGAGCCGCCTCAGGATCACTCATTGACATTTCACTCACTGATGGGGATGATGAATCACTGTCTGTCTCCTTCAGGCCCCTGAACCCAGCCCCTGACAGATGAACTCAAACTTAACAAGGACTTCAAGACTTTGACCTAAATTTCATAGAGGCAAAAGATGGTGACTCATAAAGGAATAAATAGGACCATTCTGGAGGGAGGGCTGAAGATGTCAGCCATTAAGGCCAATTCTTAGGGAAGGTTCACTGGGGAAGTGTTTCACCATTGTCCCTTTCACTGGGTTCTGTGCTGAGAGTGACCAGGGGTGGAAGGGAGATCAGCCCAGTCTCCCTGGCTTCTGAGGGTTGGAGTTATCTCCTCATAGGCTCTGCCACCAACAGTGACTTCAGCCTTCCCTGGAAAGGGGAGAGAGCTGGAGCCAGTACAGGGTATACTCCGTGGACACACGTAAAGCCTTTGCCTCTGAGATACAGTTCCGGGGACTTTGAAGGTGGACTTGGCTGCAGCAGGACAGGAGACCAGGGTTAGATGAGTCATTGATGGATGAGTTAAATTTTAATGAAAAGATACCAAATTGTCCTTAAGTGCTTATCTTTCTTCGCCTCTTGTTCTTAAATTATGTATCAGATTTTTAAATGTGGACATGATTAATGTTACTTAGGATTTCTGGCTTGGCTGCTTTAACAAAGAATTATATTTAACTTAAAAAGCATAACTGAGAAGAGTCTTACCATTTTTCATCAGTTAATTGCTCCTGTGTGGAGTTCAGCTGTTTAGACCCTGCCCACTGGGTGGCCATTATCCTGACTACTGGCTGAACAGTCTGGACCAAATAAACTGGTCACTAGACACAGCAGCTGTAATGTGCAGGAAATGGTACCTGGGATGCAAAAGGGAAACAGCTGCAGAAAATGAGATGGAGGAGAGGAAGGACAGTGCTTATGCTGAGTTGGGAGTTGCCTTGTCCTCCAAACATCTCAGGAGGATCTAAGGAGGGACTGGCAGGGTCTGGGAGAGCTGGAGAAGTGTATCTTGAGTCTGGGCCTGTCTTGCTCGGTGCAGTGCATTCATCAAGCATCTACTATGTGTCAGCTTCTGGGGATATAAATACAAATAAGACATATTCCTGGCTTCAAGATGTTTCCTAAGTAGTGGAAAAACAGACTGCTGTATGCTTGGATGTGACATGCTTGGGCTTATATAATACTAGATGCTTGTACAAGGCACCCAAGGAACTTACTGCTGGGAAAATAATGAGCCCTAGGAGTGAGGCTAGATGTCATCGTGTGCCCACATTTGTCATGTGCCACCGAGCAGACTCTGTGCACTTAGGGTTATGTGCCTGCAAGGTTTGAAAAGCTCTTACTCCAGGGATAAGAAGTTGCGTTCATATATTGCCCCTGACTCTTGCAAATTGGGTTGCATTGGGCAAGTCACATAATACTTCTGTCCCTCGGTTTTCTCACAGCGGTGCTTGTTTGGGGGTTGAAATGGATTAGGTATTCTAGAGTATCAGCTTAAATGAAGATGATGATGGTGGTGGTGACAATGGAGGAGGAAGGAAAGACAGAGGAGGAAGAAGAGGAACCATCTAGAGAGTGGAAGGGATTTTCTAGAGGAGGCAAGGACAGATGGATGATAGAAACCCCCAACCAAACAGAGTTTATGGAGAGGATGCCTGAAAGACCAAGCAGTGCCATGGATCTGCGCTCTCTTGCCTCTGTTGGTTCTCTCTCAGTCGACTCCAATCTGGGGAGATCCTCTATATGACCCCATGAGCTGTTGGCTTACAGCTCTCCAGCACCATAACCTTCCAGTGTAATTCAGTAAAACATCCACTGCTCCCAAGAACCCCTTGAATGGGCCTCAGGAAGGTGTAGTATAAGTGTACCCCTGAGCCTCTTGCTAAATTGAGAGGATTTAGCACCCAGTCTGACTGGCTGGAGCCATTCTATTCTTGCCATCCTAAACACCCTCTACCGCTGCCTTCTTGCAAGGACTTCAAACTCTAAAGCAGCTTTAATGAAAAATGTGTTGAATTTTTAATGCTATTTTGTTCCTAATGTTTTAGTGTGGTCTTACTCTTTCCAAAAAGGGGCATTGATTCTTTAAAGCAACTTACATATGCTGTGTCTTTCCAAAGCATTCAACCTACTATAATAGAAACAGTATCTCTTTTATCAAATTCATACTTGTATGGCTTATTAATATTTTAACTAAGCATTTATAATAAACACAGCTGGCAAACAGGTGTGTGCATAAACGAGACACACTCTGGGTAAGCAAGCTCACTCAATTGGTAGGGCACAAGTGCAAGGGATCCTGGGGCCACAGCAAAGCTTTTCTTTTATACAATCTGTAAAAGGCGCACACACTACGCCCACGCAAATCAGGTAAGTACATTTAAGAGAATGAACCCTGCTTAGATTTGCTTTCTATGGCTGCTTTAGATGGGCTAGTTTTAGGAGATGTCGATCTGTCCCCTACGGGAGGGGTAAGAGTGAGCTCTGGTCTTCCTCCTGAGAACTAACAGCCCAGAGAGGTAGGAGGACTTTAGTCTACATTTGGACCTCATGACCAAAGTCTGTGCACATCTGATTGGACTTAGGAAGATCCCCATGGCAGAGACCATGGTCGGGATGGAGCGGTAAGAACGCATGGCACCAAGCCTGTCCAATCCAAGAATATTTGGCAAGAAGAGAGGATGCTATCTTTCTGCCCCATGTGGCAGGGCGGAGGAGGGAGTATCCCTGGGGTTAGCTGAGGAGTATGAGTAAGGGTTGCCCACCCAGCAAGCCTGTAAGGGCACTGACACTTTTTCTCAAAGATCGGGAAGATACAATTTTCTGAATCCTTTTGCATCCTCTGTGTTACTCCCAACAGGAAGCAGACATCGGCTGGGTAAATGTAGCTTCGGAAGACCCAAGGCACAGGCTGAGTAGGACTTGGAAATTCTATCAATTAAAATGGGACAGATCTATCTAACAGATCCTGTGCTAAGGATTAAATGAGGTATGAATCACCGAGTTCTCAGTACTCAGTACCTAGTTCCATCAGCACCCTCTTGCCTGTCTCTTTTCTTTCCAACCGTGTGAGGCACACAGTGGTCAAGTAACTTGCCTTGTTTATATGGCACAGGAGTAGCAGAGCAGACACTCCACACTTCCTCCTTTCTTCTCAGCTCCAGCTTGGTCCTTTACACCAGACAGGCTGCTGGGTTCTCTAATAGCTTGGGCCCCCTGCGAAGAGTAGCCTATGAGCTGTTCACCATGGGTTACTGCACACTGAGAAAGGCCTCAGTTTAATAATGTAGCAGAGATTAGAAAAGTGCAGGACAGAGGGAGACCATAGAAATACCTTGTTACTAAAACAATATCAGATAATGACCTTTTAAACCAGAAGCAGCCTGGGGAAGCTGAGTGGAGCTAGGTAATGAATACAGCTCAGGGCCTAACGAGGAGGCCATCACTTATTTATAACATTGCTGCTTGCTTGCCTTTATTACACATGGGCCCCTATATCGAGGCAGGTGGGTGTACCTTCCAAAACCAGAGCAATAAACAAGTCAGTGTGGCTGGGACGAGGGAGTGGAGGGCTGGGTAGGTTTGGCCCCAGATACTGTCAATGGAGTGAGGAAAAGGGTAGCACGCTAAGAAGTTCCCAAAGTCCTTTGTGCAAGGTGTATCCAGTTTCCAGGGCACATGTGGGATTGTTAGTCTGCCACCTTGCCATTATAATAATGATGGCCACCATCATTATTTATTATTTATGGTCATTATTGCTGCCTCTGTCTATTAAGAACACACCCTGTACTGTGTATTTCACTGCTTCCTAGGTGATCTCAACCATTTGGGGACTTTAAATCCTGTCTGGATACTGACAATTTTAATTCATTTCAAGCCATTGCAAATACACCATTTCCTTTTGTTACTGAATCTCTCCACCGACACATCTTATGGGGCATTCTCTTTAGCCATAACATTCCCATGATGAACTTTCTCCTCAGTCTTCACACTATTTTACCTGGTAGCATTATCTGCTCAAAAACACAAGTCATATTTTTAAAAATATTTATTTATTTGCAATAAGAGAGATACACACACAGATACACACATCGACACACACACACACACACACAGAGAGAGAGAGAGAGAGAGAGAGAGAGAGAGAGAGAGAGAGAGAGAGAGAGAGCACAACAAGGCCTCTAGCCACTGCAAATAAACTCCAGATGCATTTGCCACTCTATGCATCTGGCTCTATGTGGACACTGGGGAATTGAACCCAGGTTATTAGACTTTGCAGGCAAGCACCTTAACCATTGAGCCGTCTCTCCAGCCCACACAGGTCATCTTTAACACCCTTCCTTTCTCTTTTGGCCCTTGTCTAGTCTATCCACAGACACTGTTGGCTTCAAGTGCATCCTGGTCCCATCTAACTCACCACCTTCACTGGTCCCTGTCCCCACCATCTTTTGCCAAGAGGCAAACTAGTAGGCTTCACCCCCTGGTTCCATCTCACCCACTGTAGGTCAACATCCAATTATCCTCCCCTTTACTTCTCCCCACCATAAGTGCCTTCCTGGTGTAATAAGAATCAAACTTGAACTTGATTTTGATACTCTCAGCCCCCACCCCACGTGCACTTTCCACCCCTGTGATCTCATCTACTCCCGCCTTCTAATCTTGACACTGGGCCATGGTGGCCTGCCTTCACTGGTCCTCATCCCAAGCTGTGTCATAGCTGTTCCCTCTGCCTGGAAGTGCCTCTTCCTCCAGACCTTTATGCGGACATGTCTGCTTCCCAGCCCACCTTAGCTAAGGTGAGACCCCTTTGCTGCTTCTCATCCCGTCCTTCTGTTTTCTCATATATGTTAATATGTTTTGTCATGCATATGGAAGTTTTTATTTTTGACAAATAATCTCAATTTTTTTCATCAACAGTCTGGATACACTGAGGTATAGGCTTCACTGGGTTCTACTCTAACCAAAGTCAAGATCCATGCCTGGGACACTATAGGCTTCCAAAAAGTATTTATTGAGTGTGGTGGTTTCAGTGCAAATGTCTCCCATAGCCTCATGTCTTTATGATTAAGCCTCATACTTAATCCTCAGCTGGTAGAAGCCTTTGGGAGGTGGAACCTTGCTGAAGAAGGTGTGTTGCTGGGGTGGACCATAGAGTGTTACAGCCCAGCCCTGCCAGTGCAAGCAAGCTGGCTCTACCTCCTCCCAGCTGCTGTGGAGATGTGATGCCTGGCTGTCTGCTCCTGCCATGATGAAACCTCCCTTCATAACTGTAAGCAGGAAATAAACCCTTTCTGTTCATAAGCTCTTTCTGGTCATGTGCTTTGCCCCAACATTGAGAAGACAACTGCTTCATCGAGTGAATTCATGACCAAGGGTTTTTCTATTTTTTTGGCATGCATTGGTGTATGTTCATATGTGTGTGGGTACATGTGCACATGTGTGCATATCCTTATGGTGGCTAGAGGTTGATGTTGGTCTGCTGCACTCATTTATCAAGATGGAATCTTTCACTGAACCTGGACTTCACCAATTCAGCCAATCTAGGGAGCCAGTGAGTTCTAGGGATTACCTGTCTCTGATTCCTGAATGCTGGGTTACAGGCATGTATCACAACACCCAGCATTTACATGGTTTCTGGGGACTTCGGTCCTCATGCTTGTGCTTCAAGCTTTTTACTGACTGACCCATCTCAGCAGCCCATCCAATATTAATAAGAAGAAGTTTGATCCAGTTACTCAGTTTTGTAGGTTCTTGAAGTTCAGAGAACTTCAGGTATCTTTCCTAAAGTCATTCAAGCTTGTGTGTGGCAGAGTTGAAGTTCAAACCCAGTTTTGTCTTACTTCTATAGTTGTTTATCTAAAACCCTCTGCTTTCCAAAGACAACCCCACTGAGTGAAGCCCCTGAAAGCCAGGTTGAAGGGGCTCCTTGGGAAAGTCTGCTTTATTTGGTTCATGGCCATTCATCTGAGGTGGGGGGGGGCTGTTTTGTGTGTGGAGCCTGGGTTAGCAATAATCATGATTATTGTCAGCTCAGCTGC
This sequence comes from Zapus hudsonius, assembly GCA_004024765.1. Lineage (NCBI taxonomy): Eukaryota > Metazoa > Chordata > Mammalia > Rodentia > Dipodidae > Zapus > Zapus hudsonius. The sequence goes on from PVHP010000605.1 coordinate 28,583, forward strand.
TCTAGCTAAGGGGATAAGAGTGTATATGTGGGTGCAGATGGGATTTGGAGAGTGGGTAGGCATGGAGAATGAACAGGGCTGTCCCAAAGCTCTGACTTGACCTCACAAGGACCGTGCCCTGCTTGACTGTGGTGATCAGCAGACAGCCCACTTAGGGGAACTAATCTGCCACATAATCAATGCAGCCAAGGTTGGTGTTTGAGACAGAAAAGTCCAGAGGTATGAGAAGGCAGCCATATGGGTAGCGATCCGATAGCAAGCCTTGGCTGCTGTGCTCCCATGTGGTAGCACAGGGGTGTCCAAATTGCACTTCCTGGACCTCTGTTCCTGCATCTGCTCTGGTATTCCTGTTGTGAGGATCTGTTTCCATGTAAAATCGTTGACTTTCAGACCCTGACCCATGACTCTGTTTTTGTTTAGTTCAGTTTTGTTTTCTGTTCACTGTGTTCCAAGCCTCACCTGATGCCTGAGAATGAAGGTTGTCCTAACATAACAGACAGATTAATGAAGAATGGCTGGGTCCAGGGTCACGGATTTGCCTCTCTGTGAAGGAATGGATCATCTCTCAGGGGTCACAGGGATGCCTCCACAGTAGCCTTGACATTGTTAAGATAGATAAGACCCTCTGAGAGAGGATTGCCATTCAAAGGAGAGGTCTTTGGTTCACAGCATCTTAGCTCTCTCTTCTTTGGCCTCATCTATTCCTTATCATTTGGATCTAGTACAATTAATCAGACTGTAAAAAAATCTGGGAATATTAAGCAGAATTTGCCACATCCATGCAAAACTGAAAGATGTGGCTATTTCACATTAGACATTTTTATGACCAACCTATCACATTACACACCACAGATTTCCAATAAATTCTGCAAAGCTGGAATGGGGGCTGCTAGTTTTTGCGACAGTCTAGGTGGACAGAACAGTGCTTTCTTGACATCTAATTTACTCAATTACATGAGTGATCATGTCACTCTCTGCTTAGGCCCTTTAATGACGTTCCATAAATTAAAACACAGAGTAAACACCTCCATATTCCTTTCACCATCATTCCCTTTCACAGAGCACAGAACATTGTATCTCCTATACCAGATCGGGCATCTCATGAGACAGGTGTCTAGCATAGGGACTGACATCCCAAGCGAACCCAAAAGATCACCTTAATATATTGTGGTAGGTAGAAATAAACTGAAGTGGGATATCCCATAAACTTAACGTGGTTCATGTTTTCACCACAGGTCACCAGAGGACTCGAGGACTCTTCTAGATATTTGACACATCATCTGGAATTGTTTTTTCAGTATGAATTCATAAATGAGAACCATTATGATAGAATTATGCAAGTTTAACTGTCCATGGTGTGGCAGATTGAGAGAAAGAGGGAAATATATATGAGAAAACAAGAGCAAGTGAGAGAGAGGAGAGGAGAGGAAAGGGAGAAAAGAAGAAAGAGAGAGAGAAAAGAGAGAGAGAACGAGCGAGCTCATGCTCATGGTGATTCTTATGGCCCAAGCATCTTGTTTTCTGAGTACAAGTTAGGATTTTCAATTTTGACTGGCTTAGAACGAAATTTATATCCTTACCTCAAGTAAGAGAATTCTCTTTCTTCTAGGGTATATTTGACCCACCCAGAGAATTTGGAAATTCATATCAAATTGATTAGATTTCCAATGCTTGGCAAGTCTTTGTATGGAGTCTTTACCTCAGCAATAATAGTGTGTGTGTTTATTGAGGAAATATGGCTGTGGGGGCTTGATACACACTGTTCATCCATAAACTTCTGCTCTGAGTTGTAGTCTTCTCCTTAATTTGCTGTAGCTCCACCTGCTGGACTAGCATAGAGGTGCCATTAACTGGATGGCCCTGGCCACATGTCCTGTGACAGCTGTGAGAAGGGCAGTCAGTGTGGGTTGAAGAGCAGAAACCCTCATGAGCAACAGACTAAGTCCCAAGAGGAGATCCTGTCAGCCAGCTAGTGAGGAGAGGCTGCAAGCAGCACGGATGTCCCTTCCCTCCCCTGCAGAACTTGGACAAGAACAGGGCTTCAGCTGCTTCCTTGGGTTGGTGCTGGGGTGGAAGCTCCTCAGTGTGGTTAATCAGGCTGTGGAGGCTGTGGTCCTGGGGTGGCGGGAGGATTGCTGGAGCAGGCATCATCAGATAGTTGGGTGCTCTTTAATATAATCGGGAAATGTGGACTTTACCTTTTCTGCTTGTTTATGTTGGTGTGGGTGCGTGTATGTGTATGCACGCTTGTATGTGTGGGTGAGTGTTTATGTATATGCACAGGCATAGGGAGCTTAAGGGTGGGTGTTGGTATTTTGGGGTATCTTCCCTACTCACTCCCTCCTTTTTTGAGCACTGAATATGGAGCTCACTGCTTTGGCTTGACCAGCAAGCCCCAGGGATTTCCTACCTGAATTTCCCCAGTGCTGGCATCACGGGATACATCACCACACCTGACCTTTTCCATGAGGACTCAGGTCCTCACGCGTGCCTGGCAGGCATTTTTATCCACTTAGCTATCTCCTCAGCAGGAAATGATTCACTTTTCTGTGAACGCTTCACTTTTTAAGTCTGAGCAGCATATTTTACAAACATATATACTGAATATCCCCGAGGCTGTGGCTAGCATAGGAACCACAGGTATATTAGCTCCTGCAGATAGCAGGCTTGTCTGGTTGACCTAACAGCACTCCAGTGGGGACTGCCTCATGGCTGCACCTTGGTTCTCTACTCATCAGAAGGTTCCATGGGAATCGCTCCTGCTGTTCAGACACTCCTCATTCTGCTTCTGTGAGACTCTTCAGAAGGAATAATTTCAGAGTAGGGACTGGCTTCATGACAGTAGCTGTCTCATAGTCTATTTTTAGCATGGGTCCCTCTGCTGGAGTCACTGACCAGCCCCTCCCCTTTTCTGTCTCTTGCATCCCAAGCTCAGGGGCCTTCTTCCTGTCTGGAGACAGCCTGCCCATCTTCTCCTTTCTCCTGGTTGTCGACTTGGGCAGCCAGTGGGCAAGCCTTTTGTGTCACTTATAGGGTGGCACCCCAGCTGGGCTCCTAGCAGCCTCACCTGGTCTCCAGTGCTGCTGGTGCATCAGCCAGGAGCAGCTCCTGCCTGCCTGTCTCTCACAGAGGAAACAGAAGGCCGGCTGGGTGGGAGTTAGGGCAGACAGAGGCCCGGGCAGATGGAGGCCCTGCTGGCCGTGCCACAGGTGCATGAGGACAGCGTGGGGAGGATGTAGTCAGGGTCCCCTGCAAAAGGCAAGTGCACTGACAACCGCAGGCAGGGAGGAAGGCCAATGGCCTTCGGGCCCACAGGGAGCCAGGACCGCATGGCACTGCAGCTTGCTGTGCCTTGAGCCTCTTCGTTGGTGGTCTGAGTCACAGGCCACTCCTCAGTGCCTCTGAGCTTGAGTTTCCACATCTATAAAATGTGGGTAATGACTGCCTCTCAAGGCGGTGATGAGCTAATGTTTGTGAGCAGGCTGAAACACCATAGATTGCAGTACCTAAGTGAGATGATTATTGTATTTTACCTATTCTTATAGCACTTCTCAAGCAGGTTTTTTCTTTCATTTCTACAAAGCAAAAGTTTTAAAGAAAGACTAAATGGAGCATGTGAGGGAAGTGGCCACTGGGCCTCTTTTGAACCTCAGTTATCTCTTACAAGGTGGGAAGCCTTTCCCCCAAGGCAGTGCACCGCCTCAGCCCCAGCCATCCTCCACATGGCCTCCAGAGACAGCTCTCTAGACCACATGTCTTCCTCAGTCTTCCTTTCTAACCTTGCTCCTGGCTCAGCTTTCATGGGAGAGATGGTAGTGAGCTCTGCATCCAGAACTGGGAAGGTGATGTGGCTGTCCCAGTCTCAGTCAGGTGCTCAGGTGGCATGGGGACCTGGGTTCCCTCATTTCTCCACTCTGTTCTTCTCAGTACTTTTCTTCCTAGGTCAGGTGATGGTAAAGACAAGCACTCAGATATTCAGGCTTGAAATGCAGATGTCTCACATGCCCCATGGTAGGGCGGAAAGGCTCTAGGGATAGGCTCAGTGTCTGCTTTAGGCGTCCATTGGCTGTGGCTGGGCATGATGGGGTTGCATGGGGGCAAGTGTTTGGAACAGGTTGGGGAAGGTATGAGCCTAGTTGAGTCATATGAACTGAAAGCAGGGTCAAAGACTGGCAAGCACAGCAGGTTTCAGCACACCTTCTCCGAATGTTCCTACCATCCTAGAGGTAATTTAGCTTTCTAAAAACCTGACTATCCATGTCTCAGTAGAATGAATGTTTGTTCATGCACGCACATCCCATTTGACTGAATCCACACCCCTTGACCTGTGAACATACTGTCTGTGGGTCCATGGATTACTTAGGGAGTCACTGCATTCATATACTCCCTGTTTATACACGGAGCTGTGTGGACAGAGTCTTGGGACAGTGGTGAGCTGACTGGCATAGCCACCCGGGAGACAGTTGTAGTGAACAGCTTGTTTATTAGGTTGAGAAATGTTGCTTTTATTTAGAAGGAAAAGGAGAGGCAGGGACATAAGTGGCAAGGGGGTTGGCAGGGCAGGGTGGTCTGTGGATGTTTCATGAAAGAATTGGTAAGGGCCAGCTACATAGATAAGCTAGAGGGACTTTTTTGTTGCCTGGGCCTTCCTATTACCTTATAGATGAATTATGTGAACTCCAATAAACTCATGCCTTGAAGTGCCTGGGCTTAGCAGGGTTTTCTGGGGCCCACCAGGTGGCTTGAGGTTTGGGGAGGAAAGGAGACAGCCAAACTCCTGCCTGTCTTGGGATGAGATAATTGGGGTTTCAGGCCATTCTCAACCTTTCCTTTAACCCTATGTCCCCTGTGCCTCTCAGCAGGGTCCCACAACGGTTTGCAAAGCCATCCTCAGGCACCATGTTGATTGGAGGCTGGAGCCACATGACAGACCCAAGGGTTGTGATAGGTCTGGATCTCTGCTAGCTTCACAGCATGGTCCTGTGTCTCCTGGGATCATGGGACTGCACTTTTGTGGGTTGAGATGGTCATGCCGTGGATAAGACATCTGAAAGACACCGGCTTTATTTGGATCCAGCTTGGTGGGAGCTGGTGCTTTTCCTGTGGGAGAGAGATCATCCCAGCAGCTGGCCTCACACCCATGGTATGGTCAGCTCTAAAAGAGTGTTCCTCCCATGTCCAGCACCACTCGTGTCCTTCTCTGACTCTCAGGCCTCTACATGGTCATTTGCTGAATACCCTCATTTCACTAACCTTCACAAAGGTATCAATGCCAGAAGCAGGGTCAGCATCAGTTGGGAGACTGATCCCAAGAAAATTGCTGAAAATGGCAATGCACCTAGGTTTGTGAATAATTTATTGCTTTCACAAATGAGAAGGTTTCAAGGCTTTCCTGTAATCGTCTTCCCCTTTCTCACCAACATGTGCTTTTCTGGGTGGGAGAAAAGAGAATGGCTTCAAGTAGTAAGCTGGGAGTGTGTGGTACATAGTCTTTTCTTTCCACAGTTCAGCCCCACGACCTGGGAACCCTGAGGAGGCTGGGAGGTGTCTTCCATGTCAGAGAGTCAGGCAGGGTCCTGCTCTAGACCTTTAGCAACAGGAGACCTCCCGTGGTGGTGGCCAGCTTCCAGTGGAGTGGGGCCAGGAGATGAGCTAGGGAATGTGGCTATTCTCACTCTGCTTGCCAGCCTGGGGTCCCTTAACATGACTGTCCTCTGACAGCCTTGCCTGCAGCAGTGGGTGCTTCAGTGTGCAATATCTTACCCTGAAATTGATGACAGCTTTGGGTGCACAGGATAGCACTTTCTGAGAGAACCTTCTGGACTCTTTCTCCATTGAGCTATCTAAAAGATATCTGTGTCTAAGGAATTAAGAACCAATTTCAGGCTGTTCCTTAATAAGCAATTTATTAAGAAAATGGTTCAAGTGAAATTAACTATTCTGAATAATTCATTTGTCTTTTTCCAAACTTATATTTGCTCTTCTATTAATGGAAAATGAACCAGTGGTGGGGCAGGAATAGATAACAGAGCATATGGAATATTTTAAAGAGCAAGGGGAAGTTGGAGACTCCTGGACCCATGCATGGGTAGAGAGAACTGGCTGGGAGACTGGCTTTCCTGGTCCACTGCTGGAAGGCGGCCAGCTCCATGCTCAGTGCCAGGGCAGATCTGCAAGCTTGAGGGCCTGGCTCCTAGAACAAGGACCCTCTGTTATTATCTCCTCTCACTTCCATGGGGCTGGTGGGGTGAGAAGATTTGGTCTGTTCCTGACAGCTGTGACTATACCAATAGACAATTTTCTCAGTCAGGAATCCAGATGCTTAGAATTGAAGGGACCTTTGGGCTACATAGTCCTGGATTTCTGGACTTACATGGCTCACATGCCAACCATTGTGATGAATTTTTGCTATATGTTTTTTTTTTTTTTTGTGGTAGAGTTTCGCTCTAGCTCAAGCTAACCTGGAATGGACTTTGTATTCTCAGGCTGGTCTCCAACTCACTTAGTGCTGGGTTAAAGGCATGTGCCTAACACACCCAGCCCACTTAAAAAATGTAAATGGGTGGCTGAGAGATGGTTTGGTAGATAAAGCACTGACTGTACAAGTGTTATTACTTGAGTGTGGGTCCCCAGCACCTACATGGATGCTATAGAATTCCCTACAGAATGTGCAAAACCCACAACAAAATGGGAAGTGGAGATAGGAGACTCCCCTGAACCTCTCAGGTCAGCTAGCCTGGTGCACACACCAGTGAACAAGAGACCCTGCCTCACACATGGTGGAAGGGGAGAACCAACACACCCAGTTCTCACACACACACACACACACACACACACACACACACACACACACACACACACACACACACACTTCTTTCACAGGTGTTCCTTTGTAAAAACAAAACTTTCCACTATACTGTATGTGAAATTAGACATGTCTTCACCACTGTATTCACTGTACTAGCTGGTCCATGAGCTTCCAGGTGATTCTGTCATTTCTACCTTCCTTCTCACACTGGGATTGCAGACGTGACTGGCTTTACATGGGTTCTGTGGATCCAAACTTGGGAACTTAAGCTTGTGCAGCAAGTACTTTCTCCACTGAGCCATGTTCCCAGCCATTTTCCATTGTTTACTGTGAGTGTACATCTGTGTGAGCCTGTTCATGTTTATGGATGTGCATGTGCACATGCGTGTGCATGCATGTGGAGGCCAGATGACAACTGTAGGTATCCTTCAAGAATTCTGTCTACTTGTTTTTTGAGACTGGCTCTCCTGTTGGCTTGGAGCTCTCCAATGAGATTAGATGAGCTACCCAGAGAGCTCCAAGGATCCTTCTGTCTCCATCCCTCAGCACTGAGATTACATGTACCACCACATACAGCATTTTTATATGACTTCTGGGGATTGAACTCATGTCCCCATGCTTGTGAAACAAGCACTTTACTGAATGAGCTATCTCCCCAGTCCTAGCATCTGCCTCTCACTAAGATCCTTGTGGGAGGACTCACTCTGCTCTAGTCTGAACTGACAAATGGTGTGCATCAGGGCTGGCATTCCACTCAGCAGAGGGCTCCAGCTGAGAGCTTCCCGTGGGAGTGACAGCTTGGTTCTGCCCTTTTTTTTGTCTATCCCTCATGTCCCTAGCCCTTAGAGTGGGCTTGATGTGGTGGCTGGTGACCCCCAAAATAAGTTTCTTCCCAGAGGCTGCTATACCCTTCTGCAAAACCCCAGCTGCTTCCAAGAGAATGGCTTCAGGGGAAAGAGCCACAGGGCCAGACAGCCAGGCCCCAGCGACCACAGAGCCAGGCTCCATCTTCCAAGGCCACCCTGGAATATCCAGTGAATGCGTAGACACAGAAGGTCTGAGGGTCTGTAGCCTATCCAGACCCAACAGCAACAATGATGACAATCCCAGCTGCCTACCATGTGAAGCCAGAAATCTTGGAGTTGGGCTTTGGACCCTCTTCACAAGAAGAAAGTAGGAGATTGCTTATCTGTGGTGGGAGAATTATAAACAAGGGTTTTAGGACTTGGGATAAAAGTAAAATGAATAAACTTGCTCCTGCACTCCTCCAAGGGGCCTTGGTCAAAACCATTGAGCACTGCATTCTTGTAGGGGTTCTAAGTAGCCAAACCTTGGCTACATTTGGGAGAATCTTTTGTAAGCAATGACCCCTGAGTCTGTGTCAGTCTTGCTAAAAAGGAAGTAGCATCTCCCATCATGTGTGTGCATTTCATGTGTGATTGGAAGCATTGGGTGTGCTGGATGTACGTAGTAGAATGTGACATTTGTTGGGATGGAGCATGATGCATGTGTGTGCAGAGAGCGGCAGGGGGCTGTCAGAGAGGAAAACCTGCCCAGAACCGGGACAGGGGCCATGGTGGCCTATCTTCTCAGTTGGCATGACTGCATTTGGAATGAGTCTCTTCACATTTCTGTGTGAGCATTGCCAGAGGCGCTTAGCTAAGGAGGAAAACCTTGCTGTTGATGTGTGTAGTACCATCCCATGGGCTGGGGCCCTGCCCTGAATTAAAAGAGAAAGGGGAGAAAGCCAGCTGAGCTCCTTTCCTGATCTGCCCACATGTGAACAGGCTCCTGCCCATCCCATCATTGAGCCACTGCCTTCCCCATGCCTTCCCCACCTTGATGACACTGAGCAGAAATAAACCTTTTCTCCTTTAAGTTGCCTCTATGAGATATTTTGTCACAGCCACTCGAAAACAGATGCTGGGTGAGATGAACCTCATTGCACAGTAGCATCACTTGGGCCACACCTGGCATCAGTATGACCCCTAGCAGAGACTGACAGGTAGCCATCTGTGGAGTTGGATCAGAAGGGACTCTGCTCTGAAGGGACAAGATCTGTGATTGAAAGAATCCCGACCAAAGAGCTGTTAATTGGTTTGCGCCCTTGCACAGAGGTCCCCAGTCTGCTTCAACCAACATCCTCACCAGAGTGGCTAACAAACATAAAATTGGGAGGAAGGAAGAACTCTGCAGACAAGCCAGTCCATCAACACAACCATTCACTATCTTATTTCCAATCCACAGAATTCTGACTTTAAAGAGAGTAGGAGAAGATGTGTGAGTGATGGTGCTGCATCTGATCAAGGCCTGGTGCAGTGTTCCATCCAAGATGACGGAGCAAATGGAAATAAGGGTTCACAGAGGGTTAATAAAGCTTTATTGCAAAATCCAAACAAAGAATTCATGGAATGAAATGATAATGGGGAACTGTCCAGCAGTATTCTTTGGGATGCATCCAAGACTGTAATCAGAGGCAAGCTAATTCAGTACTAATTTCAGAGGGGAAAAAAAAGATGGGAAAAATGGATAATTAGAAAAGAAAATGGAAACACTAGAGGAATTATATAAACATAAATTAGGTCCCAAAATACTGACACAATTAATCACAGCCAAGGGTGAGTCAAAGCCCATTCTACCAGGAAGAATTGAATATTTCATAAAGTGTACAAGAGAGGGGTGAACTGAGAGTCATAACTGAAAAAACCACTTGTCAGAAATTACCAACAGAAATGTAAGAGAAATAACATCTTCATTAACCAGCGAGGATGAAAAATAGTAAGTACAACAAATGCTTGTATTAAAATTACAGCCATAACTTCCAAAAATCCTTTTATTTTCTCCTCTCTCAAGAACAGAATGAATAATAGTATATAAAAAAGAAAAGAGAACAGAGGAAATAATTAAAGCTATAAAAATTCCCAATCATAAGGCATAAGAGTCCAGATGGCTATAACACAGATTCTCCATGAAGAGTCACTTTGGGAGTGGTGGATGTCCACTCGGAAATGATAGAGATGGAGACTCAAACAGGAGGACTCAGTCAAGACATGTCTTTCTTCCTACCATTGGGATTCTTAGGCTGAGAGGGAGGTGTGCAAAGTTCTTAACATGTTGGCCATGACATTGTGTGTCGAAGCTGGGGTTGGCTCGTTTCTTGTAGAGTAATGAACAGCTGGAAGAATTCTGAGTCCATTCTCTTACTTCATTAAGCCTCAGAGAACTCTTTTTATATGCATATGCTTATTATAAATAAATGAGCTCAAGCTTTCTTTTAACTCTTTGAAAATATCTGCTTGAAGCCAAAGCTGCCCCAGTTCCTTTCCATGGGATTGAGAAATTCATTTGATCAGAAGCTGATCTGTTCTTGCTAGAGAGTACACTGGGTTCTAATTAGCCAGGGTTCAAAGACAGAGGAGCATCAGAAGCAGTTCTGTTAGTTAAACAAACTATCAAAAAATCAGCATAAACAAGCAACAGGATTCGATTTAATAGTACTATTTCCTTTCAAAAGACCATAATGGCTTTGACCATATTTCCTTCGGCTAATCTGAATGTTTGCATTTTAACATGCTAAGGTATAGGGCACAGTGCAGAATCGCATAGAAAGCATCTGTCTGCTGTATTGCATGGGTCGAGCTGGGCTGTACGCATGCCTGACACGTGTGGGCACAAAGGTGGCACCCGACTGACGAACTAAAATTGAACAATCTATCTGGTTAGACCTGGTCTGGGCACCTGCAGCCAGTCAATCAGCATGTGATTACAGAACCTTATGTGGATGTGGACCCGCCATCAGCCCCCCAGAGGGAACACTGAGTGGAAGCTGTGACTCCTGTTCTGCAGGCCCCAGAGGGGAGCTTTGCTTGGAATCCCCAGATAACTGGAGTGTGAAGTCTTGGATTCTGATAGTGTGGAGGTTTATCTCTGCTTTTTCAGAAGGTGGAGAAAAGCGTGAAGATGCAAAAGAAAGACAAACACACACACACACACACACACACACACACACACACACACACACCTCCCAATGGAACATCTAGAGGTGAACCTGAGGTGGGAAACACACTGGGCAGGATAAGCAGAAGATGAGGCGCTGAAGAAGAAGACCTAAAAGCTTGAAGACATGGCAACTGAAAACAGCCCAAGATGAAACAGAGGAAGAGAAAAGATGGAAGAATAATGACAGCGTTTAAACATAACATAACATTTAAAATAACAGAACCATCTGAGTGGAAGTTAGAAAATTCAAACAGCAGATATGTTGGCATTAGAAGATCACAATAAAGCAGTCTGAGGTAATGTCAAGAAATCCCAACTGCAGGTAATGAAAAGTGATCGCCCCACTCCCCAGGCTGTGCCCACTTCTCTCCAGTGATTAGCTCTGGTACTGTTTCCCATGATCCCTTTCAGAAAACAAAATATTCACCTGTTCACGAGGCATCCCAGGCTTAAGGAAGCACTTCGGACATTTCCTTCAGTTCTATAATGCTGGGTAGTTTCCTTCCGTGGCCTCCAAGGAACTTCATGGACCATAATTAAAATCATGAAAAAGAGGGTCCCATGGCACAGAAAGGTTAGGAAATCTTGGGGACAGCAAAACCATGTGGGACTTGCTGTTGATGTATAGTAGAGCCTCTGAACCCAGTAGAGGAAAGGGCCAGGGAACCCAGAGTCATATCCCAAGTCTGCAGCTGCAGGTGAGCCTTGGGAGGTGTTGACTGAAGATAGAGGGAACGGTAGAGAGAGCCTGGCTAGGCTTGCTGAGCAGGGACTAAGAAAGACCCTGGTCTGCGCAGTGCTGGAGGTGAAGTCCACGCATGGAGGGAAATACCTGGGATTGGCATGGTTAAAGAGTTAGTTAAGTGAAAAAGAGAAGCTAGCCAGGCCTTTCATCCCAGCCCTCGGGAGGTAGAGGTAGGATAATCCCCATGAGTTGGAGGCCACCCTGTGACTACATAGTAAATTCCAGGTCAGCCTACCTCAAGAAAAAAGAAAGGAAAAAAGAAAGGAAGGAAGGAAGGAAAATAAAGAAAGAAGGAAGGAAGGAAAATAAAAAAAGAAAGAAGGAAGGAAGGAAGAAAAAGAAAGAAAAGAAAGAAGAAAGAAAGAATGAAAGAAAGCTAGAAAGAAAGAAAGATAAAGGTGCTCTCTGGATGAATAGGAGAGGAGCTGACTCAGGATCAGGTGAAGTCAGAGGAAAATAAACAGTAGACTGTGAAGAGCGGACTCAGCCACTGTGGCTGAGCAGAAGCAGGAGGACTTGGGAGCCCATTTCCAGGAATATTCATGTCAGATGGCTCTTTTTGCTGATGGTGGGAGTGGTCCTGTCCACATTACTCAGCAGCAGCATCTGACCTCAGGGGATGATAACCTGCAACTAATATTTATTGAACACTTACTGTAGTTCCTGTGTGTTAGACAAGAAGTAACTGATTTACTGCTCACAAACATCCTGGGAAATAAGTATACATTTCATCCTCAGACTTCCTTTAGAAAGCTGAAGCCCAAAAGGTCATACAGCTTAGATGTGGCAGAGTGCTGCCATGCCCACTTGCCACATTATAAAAACTTAAAAAATAAGGATTCATGTCACAGTGAAAGTGATCCAAAAATATTAGGATCTTTCCTTCCTAAAAATAACAATTTTATGATGTACTCGATAGAGGTAATTCTTGAATAGGCATTTTACAATCTTAACAGCAAATAATATTTCTTAAGCCTTTACCATGTACTGGGAAATATGCAGATCGTTTGCATGTTGTATCTTAAGTTCACAGCCTTGGGTTGACACCATGTGTCTTTCCAGGTGAGGAAATTCAGAGAGAATGCATTTGAGCTTTACACCTGCAGTCACAAAGTCAATAGTTAAAAGAATCAGAGGAGGCATTGACCTCTGTCAAAATCCAGGGGCAGTTAACATACTTTTCTCATCACTGTGACAGATTACCTGTCTGGCTGGCTTGAGATATACCCTCCATTGTGGCATGAAGGTTCAAATGGCTCATGGCTCTTCCAGCAAGAATGTGAGGATGCTGGTTATGTTGCCTCCACAGTCAAGAAGCACAAGGAAACTTAGGCCAGGAGTAGGGCTATGGCTATTTGTTGGTTTGAATGCAAAAAATATCATCATGTGTTTATGATTAAGCTTCCTACTTCATTCTCAACTGACGGAGCCTGTGGGGAGTGGAGTCTTGCTGGAGGAGGTGTGTTGGGGGGGTCAGGTCTTGAGTTTTATTAGTCCAGACCCACTGTGTGTTCAGAGCTCTTCCCTGATGTGTAGAAACATGAAGCCCAGCTGTCTGCTCTTGTCACACTTTTCCCACCATGATGACACTTCCCCTTGAAACTATAAGCTAGAAGTAAATGCTCTCCTTCATGACCTGCTTCTGGTGTTTGACACAGCAACAAGAAGGTAACTGTTACAGGCCATGAGGCCCACCTCCAGTCACCCACTTCCTCCTGGGAGGCCCCACCTCCTACAGGTCCCATAATCTGAAACAGCACCATCACTTGGGAGCCAAGCATTCAAACACATGAGCTTATGGGGAAACATCTAAACCACAATTACAAAACAAACCAGAGTTTGCCAGATGGGGGACTGGGAAGCAGAGAAAAATATAGATATAGAATGGGGGCAGCGGCTACCCATGGCTGCACAGCAAACTATCCCAAAACATAGCTTAATATTTTTCATATCTATGGGTTGGCTAAGTACTGACTTTTCTGCATCTACCTGAGACATGTCCGTGCTGAATTTAGCTGAAGGGTTGGAGGCACTATGGAGCCTCACTCCTCCCAGGCAGCTTGTCCTAGCTGTTGGCTTGTACCTTGGCTCTGCTCCATGTGGTCGCCTTTCCTATTCTGGTAGGCTCCATTGCCCTCTCCCTTTTTTCATGTATGTGATATGCTTGCATGTATATTTGCGTGTGTACATGTATATGTGGGTGTGCTCATGTGTGTGCATGTGGAGGCCCCAAAGGTTGATGCCAGACATCATCCTCAGTTCCTCTCTATTTTTTTATTATCCATAATTAGATACACTTAATAAGGGAATAATGTGTTGATGTCTCCAGTTCCCCTATTTCCCTCTTCCCTGTGCCCGGTCAGTTGGATATCCTCCTCTGTGGGCAGTCTGGATCAGTCCATGGGGTAGTGGGTTGTGAACAGCCTAGGAGTCAACCCTGTTCCACCCCCTTTGTATGTTGTCACTGAGGTGGGCAATGTCTCTGGATATTCTCCCCCACCGTGACTCTTACAATTTTTTTCGCCCCTTCTTCTGCTCAGTTCCCTGGGTCATGGTGGGTGAGTATTAAAGCTGCTTTGTTGTTGAGGCCTTAGGAGGCCTTAGGAGCTTGAGGTTGTGTTTAAAATCATTGGTCTGTTTCGCTGGTTCATCCTGGGTTGACTGATTGGCTGTGGTTATAGGTCTCTTGCTTATCCCATCACTACCTGTGAGGTTCCATGTGGATCCTCCACAGTAGGTCTGGGGTGGCACATCTTTTGCCAGGAAGACATCTAACAGCCTGTGGCTCAATGGTAGGGTTGAAAGAGCCACAGCTCTCTTGGAGCCTTCTGAAAAATACAAACAGAATCTCCATCAGAGAGTGAGATCAGTATAGGTTAATTGAGATACACTTTCCTGAGTTGGCTAGATTCTATTGCTGGTAGCTTTTTGTAAATCACTTGTAAAGTGAATTTCTCTTTGGGGTCCTAAGATTTTGGTTCCCTATGTAACTTACCCTGAAATCCCAGTTCCAGTCAAGGACTCCCCTTCACTGAGTGGATTTCTTGGCCGAATTGTCAGCTGTTGATTGCCTCCCCCAGGCTTTGGCGCCTCCATTGCACAAGTGCTTTCTTCATGGTTCGCTGTTCTCTCCCAGTAGGCAGTGTGTTCAGCCTACTCATGGTGGCCGACTGCGTTTCATGTCAGTGGACTCTGTTTATTCCAGCTGTCATTGACCAGTTTCCTGTGGCAGCTTATACAGTGCCTTCCAGCTCTGCACTAACTACCATCTGGGGGCTGGTTACCATTCTGGACCTCGTAGGGTCTCTTGGTGCTGATAGATGGCTTTCTGTGGTTCTTCAGCAACAGGATTGCCTCAGGCCTGGGGTTGGTAATCAAGAGCTTTAACAGAATCCTATTGTGTATTGGGGACCTCCTGGGTCACTTTGGTCAACATCTCAGTGAAGGAAGGATTCTGTGGCTGGGACCAGGAGCTGCTAGACTGATTGGTTTTTCCCAGACTTAGACACTCTCCCCTTCCATTCTCGGCCCCGCTTGCCAGATGATGCCCACTCCATGCTCATTAGTGGACATTGTGCATGTGAAGATTTTATAGTTTTGAACCAGTTTTGGTTCAACTTCATGTTTAAGACATCCCCTTCCCTCCTACTTCTTACTTCTCTTTCACAAACTCTCAATTCTGGCTGGTTTGCTTAGAGTTTACTGTCAGCCTGGTTAGGAGCCACCTGTGAGGGATAATATGCGTGTGTATACCACATCGTGTGTATACCACAGTTTCGCTGTCCATTGGGGTTGATTCCAATTCTTGGCTATTATGAATTGAGCTGCTATAAATATAGTTGTACAAGTGTTTCTGCATCGATATGTGACATCTTGCAGGTAGATGCCTAGTAGAGGGATAGCTGGGTCCATTGGTAGTTCTATGTCCATTCTGTCTAGGAGTCTTCACACTGCTTTCCATAGAGGTTGAGCGAGTTTGCAATCCCACCAGCAGTGAATGAGGGTTCCTTTTTCCCCACATCCTCGCCAGCAATTATTGTTGTTGGTTTTCTTTATGATTGCCATTCTGACTGGAGTAAGGTCTCATTGTGGTTTTGATTTGCATTTCCCTGATGCTTAAGGATGCTGAGCACTTTCTTAGATGAGAAAAGGCCATTTGTGTTTCCTCCTCTGTGAATTCTCTGTTGAGATCAGTGCCCCATTGTGTGATGAGGGGGCTGTTTGAGATTTTATTATGTATTTTTTTTTGAGTTCTCTGTAAGATCTGGAAATTAGGCCTTTGTCTGAGTTATAGCTGATAAAAATCGTCTTCCAGTTTGATAGGGGTCTATTGGCTCTGAGTATGGTATGTTTGTCTGTACAGAAGCTTTTGAGCCTGATCAGGTCCCATTGGTTAAGTAATTGTTGCATTTCCTGGGCTGCTGGAGATTTGCTCAGGAAATGTTTCCCTACTCCTATCTCATGTAGAGTTCCTCCTATTTTTTCTTCCAGGGTGTTCAGGGTTACAGGATTTATATTAAGGTCTCTGATCCATTTGGAGTTGATTTTTGTGCATGGTGAAAGAAGTGGGTCTATTTTCATTTTTTTACACGTGTTTATCCAATTTGTCCAGCGCCATTTGTTAGTTCCTCTCTATTTTACCGAGGCAAGGTCTCTCACTTGAGCCAAGAGCTCACCAATTCACTAGTCTAGCTGGTCAGCAGGGCCTGGGGCCTCCTGTTTCTGCTTCCAGTGTGCTGAGGTTACAGAGAGGGTCCAGCTCAGGCCATCAAGTTTGCATGACAAGTACTTTACCAATGGCGCCATCTCCCCATCCCCATGACCAGGCTTCTTTATGGTAAGTAACTCAAGGTTGGGGAAGACAGAACAAGCCCCAGGTTGTATATAACATGTTTGCTCACTCATACAAATCAGGTACAAAGGCAGCCTGGGGCTGGAGACATGGATCAGTGGTTAAAGCGCTTGTCTGCAAAGCCTAAGGACCAGGGTTTGATTCCCCAGTACCCATGTAAAGTCAGATGCACAAGGTGGCGCCTATATCTGGAGTTTGTTTGCAGTGGCTGGAGGCCCTGGCATGCCCATTCTCTCTATATATCTGCCTCTTTCCTCACTCTCTCAAATAAATAAATTAAATTAAATAACTTCATTTAAAAAATGCCTAGAGTGTTGGAAACAAGATCCTCTGAGGTGCCATGTTGATCTCCCAGCCAAGGTTTGGGATGAAGGGCAACGAGAAAGGGACTGGCAGTTGCACAGGAGAGAACAGGAAGTGCTTGCTTTCATTTGCATCCTTTGATAGGAGCTCCAAGGATGTCAAGACAGCTTATTAGAAATTTGAATAATGAAAAGGAGTTGTTTGGGGAGTGGTGATAAAGAAAACTCCAGCTTTCATTGTTTTAATTCTGCAGGGTGATCTATTCTGTAAGTTCATTAAAAAGGTGCAGATTAATGAGCCCATATCCATCAAGTATTTAGAGCTCCTTGTGAGACCTCTTAGAGGAATCGTCAAACAGGTATTTAAGTGCCTTTGAGAGAAGACAGGTAATATTTTCTATCCAAAAGAATTATATTCTGTTTTTTAGGGAATTCCCAATAGATTTGGGCCGATCAGCTTCACCCACTCCTAACTATGAGCAGAGTAAGATCTTTTCCAAGGTGGGAACTTACAAATGGCTTTGTTGCCCAGAAGAGTCTTGAAGTCCTAGGAGTCATGGGAGGTTCTGCCTCTCGTCTGGCTTTTTTATGCCTTTGAGTACACCTGCTAAGGGCAGTGGGGCGGGCTCAGCAGGGGAACACTGTTTGTGAACAAGGAAGGGATGTGTCCTTAACAGACAGCACCTGCTGCCTCACCATAGGAACAGCCGGTCAGAGTTGGGGTCCTCCTTTACTTGGTGTCATACAGTTGACTGACTGATGGTGAAGTACCATATGGCACCTTCATGGTGTGTCTCAATGAACTCTCTAAGCCACCAAAGAGAAGGACTTATAATATATCTAAGGACCTGCAGGAAGAATTAGTTTCCTCTAGAGGAAGAATTCCCCTTCTTTTCTGGAATGAAATGGAACATAGCTTTCTGGAATGCCACTCTTACCGATGTAACATTTACTTAATTCAGTAAATATTTGAATGACTCCATCCCCTGGGCACTGTATTAGGAATGGAGACCCAGCATTGATGAAGATGGTTAAAATCACTGCTCTCCTAGAGCTTCACTGAATATTCCAGAATGGGGAAGAAGGCTGTGGAAAGATTCCAAGGAGACCAGAGTTTGGCAGGTTGCAGTAGCAGATAAGAGGTCAGTTGGCAGGGACCACCCTGGGGGGCTCAGAGGTGAATAAGCTACTCACAGGACCTGGTTAGAAGTCTAGAATTCCTGATGGGGTGTTGTGGAAGAGTTTGAATGCTAGGATATTCAGGTGTTTTTTTTTTCCCAAGGTAGGGTCTTGCTCTAGGCCAGGCTGACCTGGAATTGTGGTCTCAGGCTAGCCTCAAACTCATGGTACTCCTCCTACCTCTGCCTCCTGAGTGCTGGGATTAAAGGCATGCAAAAGGACTCTAATGTTGAGTGGGGAGGCCAGAGAGGGCCCTGAGGAGAGAGACACTAGTGACCAGTAGGTGCAGGGCTGGGTCTGATGAGACCCCAGCTGGCCTGGATGGTTATGAATGAGAGCAGATTTTGGGGACCATTGTAAAGTCTGCATTCATTTCATCAGTGAAGGTTGAACATACAGAGTTTTACCCCCTTGGTGAATTACTTGGGTCTGTGGTCCAGATCCCAAGAGTCTGGTCATCCCACCTTATCATGAGAGGTATGGAATCAAAACATGAGAAGCATTGTTCACTGAAACTATTGTGTTAGGACAAGTAAATATCCTCTGGGAAAAGAAAGATGAGGCTATTTCTCCACTTTATTCCTCTGAGCAGCCTCTTCATGTCTACAGATTATACTAGCTAGAGCAGGATAATGGCTTTTAATATCTGATAGGACAAGGTGCCTCTTATTTTTCTTCTTTGACGGTTTCTCTGGTGATTATTGCTTATTTAATTTTATGCTAAAATTATTTAATTATGTTTAAAGTAGAAATAATGATGCGGCCTTTGGAATGGAAAAATCAAAAAGATTATAAACATTGTCCTCCCAACCCCCAGCTTCTAAGTATCCTGAGTGTCCTCTACCAATGCAGGGAGCCTCTCCTCCCCCAAAGACAGACACAGTGCTCAGGGTTTTGTATTTCCATATATTTTACTTCCATTGAATGCTCATGTATGTGGAGCTAAACAAACAGTAATCTAGATGTTTCTAACTTGCTTGTAAATGGTATTAAAATTCCCATGTTCCTCTGAATCTTGCCCCACTTCTGTTTACCTGTGCCCCCCCACCTGATACCATGCTTGAGAGATTCATCTAAGTCAGGACATATTCTTATTATTAACATTATATCCATTATGTGGCATTTTGTTGTATAATGATGTCACAGTTTGTTCATTTTTCTGTTGATAGGCGTTTAGCTGCTACTCAGTTTTCTACCATGATGAATACTTCTGCTAACATCCTTGCCTGTGTCTCCTAAGAGTCTCTGGCAGCCTTTAGCGTGTTCACAGGATCAGAATTGTTGGTTCATAGACCATGTGTTTCAGCAGCACCCAACCACCCCCAACACGATCAGGCTGTTCTGTAGAGTGGGTGCACTTATTAGCTTTGCTGCTTGGATTTTAGTTTTCCACTTTTATTGGGTCAAATTTATAGACTAATTTAGGGAGAATGAAAAAGTTTATGATGTTCAGAATTCTTTACCGACACGATGGGTCAGGTCCTCTTCTTATGAAGTATATCTTCCAAGTATTTTGTCTTTTTGCTGCTGTTATAAATGGAATCTTTTTCCTTGAAAATCATGGCTTTATACATTATTTTAAAAACCTGTACCGCACTCTTTAGAGCAGATTGTCAGTGGGTTATCTGGGGTGTGCCAGGTGTATGATTAGATTAGCTCCTCAGTCTCCCTTCCAGTTCACACATCTCATTTTCTAAGCTGATTGCTTTTCCTGCTGCCCCACAACAATGTTCAGTAACAGTGGTTAAGTGAAATTTTTATCTTATTCCTATTTTTTATGGCATTTTTCTATTAAGCATTTTGTATAGAAAAAGGTGCATTTCACCAAAGCAGAAAGTATACATCTGTTTTTATTTTACTGTAAATGCATTTCTAATAAAATGGTTGTTGAGGGCTGGAGAGATGGCTCAGCGGTTAAGGCACTTGCCTCCAGTGCCGAAGGCCCCAGGTTCAATTCCCAAGGACCCACATAAGCCAGACCCACAAGGTGGTGGCTCTTATTTATGTTCTCTCTCTCTCTCTCTCTCTCTCTCTCTCTCTCTCTCTCTCTTTCTCTCTGTTTGAAAAATAATAAATAAAATATTAAAAAATAAAAAAATGGTTGTTGAACATTATTAGTTGCCTTTTGAATGTTCACTGAGATGATCAGATAATACTTTGCATCTATTACTATGGTTAATTATATTATGGATTGTCTAATATTGAACCACCCTTGCTTTACAGTAAACCCTACTTTGTCCTTCAGTGGATTGAAGTGCTGGGTTTTCAGTCAATAATTTATCTAAAACTTTTGCTTTGATATTCATCAACCAGATGGGTCCACAGGCATGTCAGAGTCATGGAGAACAAAGCAGAAATCAACCTGGAGTCCTTCTTATGCACACTTCATCGTGTACACTAAACTCCACTTCCAGTCATGAAGTATTATGCTATCTAGGAGAGTCTGTTAGAGTCCTAGGAAGTTATCATGGATGCAGCTTTCTCTTGTAGCTCGTAGGATTCTCTTTTTAACCAGGCTTTTATGTGTACAATGCCTGTGCTTCGCAGAACTGTGATGTGACTCTCGCTGTCTGAATACTTCCCTGTTCCTCTGCAGGGTTCTTTTTCAGAGCTGAACTTATATTTGAATCTGGAAGACTTTTCCAGACAAAGGATGGTTTCATTGGTAGTTGAACTGGCCTTGAAAGTGACAGACTGCTTAATGTTCTTGGGGGGTGGTGGTTGTGGGTGTGGCATTTCTACTCATAGCTATCCACCAGTTGTCACAGTTCTCGATCCCAAAAGTCCCTTCCCAAGAAACCCAGCTTTGCTGACCTTGGCCCAGCCAAAGGGCTGTTGTTCCTGTAGGGTTTTTAGACTGATTCTAGGTTTGCTCAATGGGCACCAGTAACAGGTTAACTCTATTAAGAAGAGGTCTCCAAGTCTATTTACATGAGAAAAGAGAACCAGGAACATTTTCACAGAAGAAAGTAACTGCCTATCAATCACTCTGTAGGTGACCATCCAAAGAACAAAGGGAAGTTGGTTTTTCAAGTCAAAGGTTTGTAAGTCAGAGATTTCCAGTCCCTGGGATCTCTCTTGGTAGGAGGCTTTTCTTTCTCTTTTTTCTTTCTGATGGACAAATTAGGCTTCATTTTTGTTTCTTGCTGCCTCCTAGCATGTCTGTAAGTCTCGGTTCTCAGCTTTGTATTTTTTTTTTTATCCCCTTCCTTTTAAATTCCTACTTTTCCCAATCGGCCACTGCTCTGCCCTCCCATCCCTCCTTTCCTCCATCTCTTCTATCTCTTGGCGTGTAATTTGTTTGCAGTCAGGTTGTCTCTTTGATTTACTGGGCCTCTTCTCTGCAGAATTATAATAAATGGATTGCTTTGCCGAGCTCTTGCTAGTGCAACACCGTTTGCTCAGCCTGGGTCAGGCCCCTTGCACACAGCGGACGCTGACTGCCTGCACAAAGCTCTTAACGCACATACACAATATCAGGTCTCTGCATCCTTCTCTAGTCAAATATCATGAAAAGTCTCGAGTCATCCATCTGAGAACCAATTAAGTTCAAGAACCCCGTGGGAAGGGATGACCCCAGGACAGGCCATTTCCCTGAGCGCAGGCCTGGGTGCTGATGGCCTCAGAGGCATAAAGATTGTCCTGATTATAGACTTAATTAGCTGTATAATTAGCAATGGGAGACCCATAAAGCCTTTTTGTGTGTGTGTTTGAATCCAGAATCCTCATCAAGAGTGTAAACTTGAATTGGGTGAACTGGAAAAGGCATGAACACATGCTCATTCATGTGTCTCTCTGCCTCAGATGCTGCAGAAGAAAGTGGGAAAACAAGCCACTGATTCTAGATCCACAGGACGGACTGCCTTACAGGGCCCAGCCTGCTTGCTCGCCCACCTTCTCCTCAGTGCAGGCAGACACTCCATCCTCGTCCCCCACAAATGCCCATTCCGAGAGCCTCCCTCTCACCCAGAAGTCCCAGATCCCTGGGCCCTGGAACTCCTCCCCGATCCTAACGAGAACTTTTACTACCTTTTCTTGTCAGTCTCCCTACTCCTCTACCTAATCTTGGTCTAAAGTCACTTTCAGAAATAGTGTCATGCCCTCCCTCATCTCCACACTGCTCAACTTCTCCATGGCACTGGATGCATTTCGACTCTTCCTTGTAGGATGTCTGTCTGTCTGTCTGTCCTTCTAGGTCATGAGGTACATGAAGGGTGAGCTTGTGCTTGCTGTGTTCTGGGCTTTATCCACAGACCTGGCACAATGCCTCAAACTGTGGACTGAGCCACATGAGGAAGAAAGGAATGAAAGAAGAGTGGCGTCCGTCCGTCTTCCGTACAGCTCTGGGAGCTCTCTCTAACTTGCTCCCTGTGTCCCGCTCTCTTGGCATGCCTCCTTAATGCATGGGAGTTCGTGGCTCCCTTTCTCTCCACTTAGCAGGCTGACTTGCTTTTCCCCACTGGAGAGAGAGACATGGAGAACTGGCTGTACTTCTGACAGCTTGGTCTCCCATGGTGCAGGCAGTGTGCACGGGGCTTCCTAGTGCATTGTGGGTGGCCTCATCCTGAAGTGTCTATGGGTGCAGAAACACCTGCTTGCAGTCTCCCTTCTCCCCAGTGCAGAGTTCAGCGTGGAGTGGTTTGTGGGAAGAAGACTTGAATTGGAAGTGAGATCTTGGCACCTTGAGATTGCCACTCTTCGCTTTCCTCATTTGAAGCCTCTTCTTGTGATAGGGTTTGAACTTCCTCATCCAGAAGTGTAAAAGCTGAAGCTTCTCCTCAGAGGTCTTCTATGTGTCCTTTCTGCAGCCTCTGGGAAACATGGCACCTGCTATGTGCACTTCTCAGGACATCTGGGTTCTTTGTCCCTTTCTTCTCCCTGACCGATCATGCTTATAAAGCCTGGATATGAGCTTGGTTCTGTCTCTGGATTCTGGCAAATGAAAGAAGGTTCTGGAAGAACACTTGCGAGCTCTGTTTGGAGCAAAAGCTATAATGTGAACTATCAGCCAGTGACTGCCCCAAAACTTTCCATGGTGGGTGGAGTTTTGTGACTTGTGTCAGTGAGAGGAGGTGGGATTTCCTCTGCCTCCCCTATGTTCACCTCTGATCTGCAGGTGAACAGGAAAGAGCCAACTGCTTTGTCCTCAGAAAATGCCTCCTTCGATGGTTTTATTCCTCTGACGTTCTTTGCTTGTTTTTTAATCCCTCTAGTTTCTCATTTTCTTTAACTCCCCTGGAAGGAAGAATTGTGGCTATTACACTCAGGCCCCTTTCTTGTTTGAGTTCAGTAAATCTCCAGCATCTGAAGGCAGAGACAGCCTTCAGCCTCCAGCTTTTGCAAGAAGAATCAGTGTTGGTCCTGTCTCTCCTGGAAGTGGGTGGTCTAAGAGGATGATGTGGTAGTGTGAATAGATAGTGTAAATGTGTGACCTCACAGGCTTGGTGTTTTATTCAAATTGAGTTTGTAGCTTCAGCCCCTTGCAAGAAGATTCCTGCTCCATCCATGGGGTTGGATCTGAATTCCACGCCAAAGTTATGTAGAGAGAGTAGTTTGAGCTCCAGGGTTCCTGTCTTCTGGCTGCTTGTTCCTGTCGGCTTGCTGCAGTTTTTTCTCTCTGCTTGGATCTATGGAAGTAATCTTCTGACATTGATGGAACTTCCCTGATCTGTAAGACTGTATTAAACCCATTCCTTCCCTAAACTGTGCCTGGCTGTAATGTTCGTCCTAGCAGCGTGGAGCTGACTGCAGCAGTGATTTAAAAGCGATGGATGCAGAGTAGGAGTGTGTAGTGGGAGAGCCCTGGCTGTCTTGCTTCCCCTTGCTTGCTCCCTGCTGCACGGGGACCCTGGCTGCAGGCTTTTCCCAGCTCAGCTTGATGTGTTTCCTGTCCATTTTCTGGCTCACTGGATACCCTGTAAGTATGACACCTTGCCAAAGCACAGAGAATGAGGGTCCGGATGGACACAGGGGTGTTCTTGGTGCCCATTGCAAGAGAGTAGCGGAGGGCAGATGCCTGTTCTTCTGACACGATGTGCAGAGAGAAGATAAGCTTGGGGAAGAATAATCTCCAACTGTTACCAATGCATTTTTTTTCCACAAAGAAAATAAGAATGCTCCAGCTTTGAAGTGGAAAACTTCCAGGCTTGGATGAAGCTGAAAGGTAAATGTGGTACTAGGACCTTTTGTGTGCAGATACAAGACCTGAAAACACTCATTTTCCCCATTAACCATGCTCAAATATCTCTCTAGTACTCAAGTAAGCAAGAGTGAATCTGCCATTCATAAACTCTAAGAGGAAAAGCCACCCAAATGTTAAGCAGGGCAGCCCAAGTTTCTATTGAAGTTTAAACTGCCAGAGAAGGTGGGCTGCTACCAGAGGTCATTCCAAGGGATAGACAGGGAAGGGGGCTTGGGTACAATTGAAGTCCGAATTGAAAAGAGCATGAGTCCCTTCCTAAGGCTCCCCTCCCTTTTTCTCTTTTAAGCTCCAATCTGTACAGCATTTGCCAGCCATCTTTGTAGCTAAAAAAAAAAAAAAAAAAGCAGTTGAGGGGGGTTTGACAAAATAGTCCCAACTGCTTCTCCAACATGTCTCTGGGTAGCCAGTCATGAGAAGTTGTAGCAGAATTTCTGGGAAGTTGGGGCTATAGGTGTCGTACTCAGCCACACACTGCTGGGATGAATCTCCAAACCAGGCACAATTTTGGGGAGGAAAGTATTTATTGAAGTAACAGACCCAAGGGAAGTTAAGGAAAAAGGCTGGCTCCCTTTTACAGAGCAAGCAGAGAGAGAAACCCACCACCAGCATCTCAAGCAAGCAAGCACTTTGTAACTCACAAAAATGCAGAACTGCCAGACTGGGGTTCCGGCTTTTCTTTTGCATATCTATCCCTAGTATTTTGCATCCAATTTAGAAAGGGTGTCATGACCCCAGGAGGCCAGGCCAAAGTGACACTTCCTCCAGCAAGAAGGCTGAAGACAATTCACAATTATAATAAATTCTATTGGGGGACATTTACTCAAAACCACCAAAATGGGCATGTCAGGGAAGGAGCAGGCCCAGTTCCTCAGTGTGCCAGCCAAGGGGAGAAGCTAAGAGATGCCACTGCTGTGGGCCTGCAGTGCCTCCATATGCCCCACAGAAGTCACTCATGGACATTGCATCTGGCTTTTACTTGCATCTCCAGATGCCGAGTGTGTCATCCAGACAGCTCTCCTCAACTCTGCCTTCCTCTCTCCATCCATAACCTGGCACACTGGGTAAAGGTAGATACTTCATCAGCATGGGCGGTGGCCATAAACCTTCCTTGCAGTGTTGCCGAGGCTTTAGAGACATGATACCAAAGCTGTACTGCCCATACTAGCACATCTTGGGGGTGGAGAGATGGTTCAGCAGTTAAAGGCACTTGTTTACAAAGCCCAGGCCCAGATTTGATTCTCCAGTACCCACATAATGCTAGATGCTCAAAGTCACGCGTGAATCTGGAGTTTGTTTGCAGTGGCAAGAATCCCTGATGTGCCCATTCTCTCTCCTTGCAAATAAATAAAAACATACTAAATAAAAAACATTTAAAAATAGTAGATATTGACACTGGGATATTACTGTTGTTATTATTATTTCCACCCTCACTCTAGTGTCACCCACGGATATTCTTTCTTCATGCAAAAGACTTGATATTTTCATGCTTTGTCAAAGGCCAGCTTCTTCCCTATTGGCCCTACTGAGGTTGGAGGTCTTTGCCCTGGTCCCTAACAGATTGAACCCCCATTCCTTGTACCCTAAGGTATTTGCTCACCAGTTCCTGGAGTATCACACTCAGAGGGCAATCTCACCTGGGCAGACTTGCTAGAAACTACCACAGGTTTGCTATTCCACAAGTGACAATCTGAATGTTCAGCTGCCAGCTGTCATCCTCCTCAGGACCAGGTGCCAGGGCCAGGCAAGATTCTTCCGTGGTCTTAGATTCCGCAGAGCTGAGGTTGGTGGAAGACCAGCCTGGGGGCTCAGCCTTCATCTGGGAGCCGGAGAAGCTAAAGGGTGTAATGTCACACCCCTCACATGCCACAGGTCTAGTTACCAGCTGGGCAGTGACAGAGTAGAGACCTGAGGCCACTCAGGATGGCAGGAGGAGGCCTGGGTGTTCAGTGAGTCTGCTGTGCCTTGGAGGGTTTTCTTTTGTTTTTGAGACAAAATTTCTTGTAGCCCAGACTAGTGTTGAACTCAGAAGTAGCCAAGGATGCCCTTGAACTTGGAGGATTTTATTGAAAAGATGAGGTTCTCCCGAGGATCAGCACTTCTAGAATCCTCTCCCACAACCACATTCAAATCAGGGAACAGGCACAATCCAGCCCCTCCTCATGCTTATTACTCAGGCATTATTTTCTTCTTGGTTGACTCATTGTCCCAAGGGTTCTAGAAGGTTCCAGCTTTTTTTGGTGTGGGGATTGTTGAAGGGATATGGCATCTGCAAATGGGTGTCCCAACCCAGCCAACTCCTAGCCTCAGGATCACTGGTCATGCCTACTTTGGATGTCGGAGAGAGGAACAAATGCACACGGGCAGAGGAGAGGGCCCAAGCAGAAGCTGCCATGCAGGGACAGTGGCAGCCAGCATGACAGAATGGTGGTTACAAAGGTGCTGCTGAAGCCTCAGGTGAGCTCGATCTCAGTCACTAGGATGCTTTCCACAAGCAGGCCAAGTCCAGAGTGGCATTTCCTGTGAGAGAATGCCTCTGACCACCCACTCTGAAGTAACTGTACCCCCCTGCCTACCCCATCCCATTGCAGTGTTGACTGATGCCTTGAATGGATGATGGATGAATGACCACTTCTCCCTTTGGGGCTTTTATTCCCCCTCACAGATCCTCTTTCATCTTGGCTTGAAAACTCACATTTGGCTACAAAAGGAAGACTAGCGATGCTTTTGGGCAGTAGCCCAAGGGGCTGTGTCTGCAGTCTCTCCAAGGGGGGCACATCTTTCTGATCTGGCCGCTGGGGCTCTCAGAGCCACGGTCACGGGAGGGGCTTCAAAGCCTCTTCCACAGGCAGTTTCTTTTCCCATTGTGAGTCCAAACTGCATGTCGACCATGGCTCAGGGCTGGACACCCTCTGTGCTATGCCTGGCCATCCCTTAGGTATTCATGGCTTAGCGACTCCGGTTAATTCTGCAAAGGCCAGTTGCTACGTCTCTCTTGCTGGCCGGGATGGACTGGGGATACTGTGGGCAGTTGAAGGATTGCCCAAGGCCGAGAAGAACCATAGATGAGTCAAGTGGTTTGTGATCCTAGCTTATCAGCTTCATTCATACCCAGCCTCCTATCAGACACTCTCTTACACTCACCATTTCAAGAACCAGGTATTATCCTAAAAATGGCTTCCCTACCAGTCCCTTGTTTTTTTTTTTCCTTTTTCTTTTTCTTTTTTTTTTTGCATGTTTATGCTGTATGTGTATATGTGTTTCTATGTGGGTGGGCACATATGTTATGTATTGGTCCACATGCACATATATGTACCTGCATGTGGATGTCAGGGGTCTTTTTCCATATTATTTGAGACAGGGTCTCTCACTGAACCTGGGGCTCACTGATTTTGCTAGACTAGCTAACCAGTGAGCCCCAGGGATTCCCTGTCTCTGCTTTCCACATGCTGGGATGACAGGTGCTTGCCACCGTGCTGGGCAACATCCCCATTTTCAGCTGGAAATAGTTACGTGATCACAATGGCACTGAGTGCCCATGGCAGGGCTGGACAGGACAGCACAGGTTTCTAGCCAGTCTCCATTGTCCTTTTCCTGCTGGCCACGTCACCTAAAATCGGAACCTCACGTCATGACAGGATTCGGCTTCTCTCTGTGCTTGGTAGCTGGCCAACCCTGACGCTCCCTACTCCCTGGCAAGTGACGGCACAGTCTGCACATGAGCAGGTGATGTGGGCCTCGGCACGATCTGTAGTTTGGAAGCAAGCTTGTGTTTTCTAAGCGCCCATCTGTGGGAGGAGAGCAATGTCTGCAAGTCTCTGTTTGCTTATGGAGGGAAAGACGGCTGCCCTCTGGGGTGTGCCAACTTGTTTCCAAGTGAAGAAGGGCCAGGGCTTTGGAGAACATGGAGCCAGCCTTCAGGGACCCCCGAACACCTTGATGCCCCACTTCCTTGTTGGGAGGAAGCTGTGCAGTCCCAAAGCTCAGGACTCATGGCATAGTCCCAGCATGCCCTGGTACACCGAGGGCCTTGGTGGGCAGTTTGGTCTTGAGGAGGCTAAGTTGAAGTCCCCCAATAGATGAGGAAGATGCTCTCATTTGTTGCTTCCAACTTTCTTGCTTTCTCTTGAACAGAGGAAAAGGAGGAAGCTCAGAACTTCTCCACACCAATGGAGAGGCTTCCAGGGTCCTGCCTAGGCATTAGGAGTAGAACAAAAAACCATCTTGGATCCATGCTGCACAAAGCCACGGGATGCATTGTGAACCAGGAAGAGGCAGGGGGAGACCCTGGGGGTGAGGAGATAGTACGTGGTATAAGGAGTGGATGGAGGAAAGGATCTCAAACGTGAGAGACCAGGATATTTCAAGCACACACAGACTGTCACACAGTGTAGACTGCAGGCCTGCCTCTTTCTCCTGCCTCCTGCTTGGACCTATGGACCCCAAGGAGGAGGGAGACTTGAGCATTGAAATGGATAGGAACAGTCAGAAATATGAAGGTAAGCGTGTGTAAGTTGTGTTTATATATGGATATATGGGTGTGTCTAGGCATGAAGGGGCCATGAGTGTACATGAGTAAATACATGTGTCCTTGTAGATGTGCTTGATGGACCAAGCTGACCAGTTGACATCTCTCTCCTCACAGTGTGCTACTGAGGCTAGCATCGCTGTGACAGAAGACACAATTTAGAGGGAGGAATGATTTATTTATCTTGTCCCATGGTTTCAATCTTGGGCCCATGGTGAGGCAGAACATCATAGGAGTGGAGCATGTGGCCAAGGCTACTGACCTCCTGGTGGACGGGAAGTAGGTACAGGAAGGGGCCAGGCAATGATAGAGTCTCCAAGGACTTCCAGTGACCTCCTTCCTTCAACCAAGCCCCACCTTCCCCACTTCCAGTACCCCCAGAGTCTGTAGGGTTTTGAATCCATCAATGAATTAATACATTCCCGAAGGCAAAGCCATTATGACCCAGTCACATCCCAAAAGTCTGTCAGCTAAACCCTAATACACGAGGCTGTGGAAGACCTTTCATATTCAGACTTCAGCTCATAGCTTATGGTTGTATGAGGAAGAATGACATTAACTAGATTGTTCTTACTTGTAAGTGTGGTGATTGGTCTAATGAGAAAACCTAGGAATTTTCTGAGAGTTTATGCAAGTACCTGGGAGCTGAAGTAACGAAACTTTTCAAAGCATTATTACTTTATTAGTCATAAGTTTAAAGAACATAATTTAAATATTTTTACATAAGTAAACATGCTATACTTCTCCCTGAGCATAACCATAACAACATTTTCATATATAAAATTAATACTAGCCCATAGTATTGTCAAATATTCAGTGTTTAGATTTCCTGTAGGTATCATAAAATTTTTTATAGTTAATTTATTTAAATCAGGATCCAAACAAGATCTACACATGGCATTGGGTTGATTTGTGTCTCATGTCTTTCTTAACTTGCAGGTTCTCATGAAGTACTTTATTTTATAATGAAACAAGTTATGTGTCCTATAGGGCTCCTCAGAGTTTGTATTTTGCTGTTAGCATCTCTTTAATGTCAGGCGACATGTTCTTCTTTCCCCTGGATGTTCTGTCAACTTCCAGTTAGACTAGGAGGCCTGAACTAGTTTAGTCTTATCTACTGGGTGGGCAGCCATCAGTGACCTATGTGGGGGACACAGCACCTGAGCTAAAGCTACTCAGAAGGAGGGAAAGGGAACCAGAAGGGGCAGTGTCTCGGGGCAAATAGAACCCCAAGGTAGAGCTCTGATGTGGGAGCTGAGCACCGTTCTGAGGAGCAGAACACGGTAGTGAGGGAGGGCTGGATGGGAGAGGCAAAACTGAGCTGAGGGAACTCAGGCAGGCTGACTGTAGAGTGGAGGCAGCCTGTGTTCTTCCCACCTAAAGGAGAAATGGTGGATATGAAACATTTAGCACTCGTGTCTTTGCAGTAGAAGTGAAGCAATCAATGTCACTGGTGATGGCGATGACAGTGAGGATGCAGAGGGGGAGGGGAAGGGAGCTCGCACCGAACCACACCCCAGACCCATGGGAAGCTTTTGAAAGCTTTTGTGTGAGAGACAAATTTGATCTGATTTGCATTTTGGGAAGCCCGGTCTGCCTGTGAGCTAGAGAATGGATATGAAAGGTGCAGACAATGGGGTGAGGCGAGAGTTAGGGGCTGGACCAGAGAACATCAAGAGAACAGGAGCCCGGGCTGTGGGCATGGAGATAAAAGAGCTTATGGGGAGAACTTGCCGAGAAATCATATAAAAAGAGGTGATGTACAGAGAAGCTGAGATGGAGCTAGTTGTACAGGTTTTGGACTGAGGGGCTGCTAAGAGGGTAGTGCTACCTTCTGAGACTTGGGGAAGTCTCCCCACCCAGGACCCAGATATTCCAAAGCTAGTGGGTACCCCAGTGCTTGTGTATCTGTCTACTTAGTGAATATGCACTGACATTTCTGTACTAATATATCCTGTGCATTTCAATATGTGCAGTAAAACAAAATTATTAAAAAATCAGATAAAGATGAAATAAACAGTATTTTAAAATACCTTGCTATGATTAAAATGGCTTCTTAATCTCATTAGCTGGTACAGCAAGTCAAAATATATACTTAGGGGGAGGCTCATCACTAATGATAGTGGAATGTATATCCATATTTCAAATAGGCTTCTTGATTATTTGATATTTTTTGCCAATTTTCTGTCAGATCTGATTAGACTCTGCTGGCTTTATCTTTTTCTGCAGCTGATGAAGAGCTATTACTAGGGGCTGGGCAAGTGTCAGCAGCCTGGGCTCAAGGCCTTATTTATGCTGGTGGTATTGGAAGCATTTTTCTTGTACATCTTTTTGAGGCATGTTTGAAGGTTGCTTATTTTATTTAAAAAATCATGACCCGGTACTACATAAACCAGATATGGTGGCATGTACCTGTAATCATAGCATTCAAGAAGCTGAGGAAGGGGGATCGGAAGTTCAAGGCCATCCTCAGCTACATAGCTGGCTTGAGGCCAACCTGGAATACTATAAGACTGCCTCGGACAAGTGTGGGCTGGAGAGATGGCTCAGTGGATAAAGCACTTGGCACACAAGGTAAGCACTTGAGTTTGGATCCCGAGGACCCCCTAAGGCCAGATGTTATATTCCGCTGAGCCTAGGACAAGAAGGGAGGCAGAGGCAGTAGAATCACCTGGAAGCTTATGGGTCAGCCTGGAAAATACAATGGTGAATGAGACAAGGAGGAAGATGAGGAACACCACCTGAAGTTGTCATCTGATCTCCACGTGCGTGCTGTGGCATGCACATACCTGCACTCATTCGTATGAACGTGCAGGCTCACACATTACACACACAAAAATGAAGAACACCCTCCCCCCAAACAAATCAAAAGGAATCTGTAGCAGTTACTTTCCTATTGCTGGGACCAAACACTCGCCCAGAAGCAGGTTATGGAAGGAAAGGTTTTATTTCAGCTTGCAGTTTTAAGGAGAAGTTTCATCATGGTGGGGAATAGACAGGAGGAATGGCATCTCGTCGCATCAGCTGTGAGGAAGTGGCCAGAGTGAGCTCTGGCAAGTGGACCTGGATTATAAAATCCCAAGGCCTGCCCTCAGGGACTTTCTTCATGGAGGCTCCACCTCCCAAAGGTTTCACCAGCTGGGGATCAAGAAGGGGGCGGAAAGATTGTGAGAGCCATGGTGGGCGAGATTATCCAGAGGCATGGCCAGGAGAATCTGGCTGAATACTAGGCTACCCATGGTCCCCTGTCACAAGGACTGAACCAGACGACCCATGGAGGAGGTTATCCAGTGGAGGGGGGAGAGGAGGGCAGCGGGGAATTGGGGATAACAACTCATTGTTTGCCCACTAAATATTGTAACTCATTATGGACAATAAAAAAAAGAAAAAAAATGAGGCTTAATCACAAATACATGTGGCTGTGGGAGTCATTGACATTGGCACACAGGAACATTCCTGCCTTTTCAAGAATCACTTTGTCCAAAAATCTTGGGGTGTGAAGTCTAGTGCCTCTCACTGCCCACTCCCTCTCAGACACTCCCTCTCACCTTGTTGCGGTTGTGTTGTGCAGACTGGTGACCCAAGCACCTTGCAGAGGTGGGAAGCTGAGAGATGAACCAGGTGGGGTTGGCAGGAATGAGACTTGTGGGGTTGTTTAAAACTGCTCAGTGTTTCCATCTCGTTACTATTGTGTTGTTGCTAACCCTGAATCCCAAGCACAATGACCGGCAGGGACTCCTTCCTCCCTCCCGCACTGAGCAGCTCTGTCCAGACTGCTGTCTCAGCAGCAGCAGAATGTGCCTGGGAAGGAAAGGCCTGGGAGGATTCTGGGCCCAATTGCTTGTTGCTGTAACAGTTTTGACTAAGCATGTAGAAGCGGTGCAGGCAGCTGCTCCACACACTTCTCAAGAGAGGGGCAGGCATCTGAGGCATTTTGGGAAAGTGTGCCTGCTGCTGCCAGCCTAGAAGAGAGGAGGCGACACAGGACCTTTGCATCCCCAGCCCTGCAGGCATGCTGGCCCTGGGTGGGCAAAGAGGCCAAATTCTCAATTCATTATGAGCCCATTCCATGTGACCATTTCCTTCCCTGGGGGATCACTTCCTTCCCTGGAGGATCACTTCCTTCCCTGGGGGATTGCTTCCTTCCCTGGGGATCACTTTCTTCTCTGAGGGATCGCTTCCTTCTGGGACTGGATTCTGCCCTCTGATTATCAAGACATATCACCTGTTTGGTTTTTCTCAGTTTAACTCCCACACTCATTTTGTGCATGAATGAATACAATGAAACCAGTTTAATTTGCTGTTAATTCCCTGCTCAAAATATTCTCTTCTGTTTAAGGGGCATGGCTCCTTTCACCTTGCTGAGGCAGTATGTGAAAAGGGTAGCGGCTAGAGTGCCAGATGCTACTGATGTGTGGGGGCGGGCGGTGGCAGAGACTACTACTGATGTGTGGGAGCGGAGGTCTGCCTAGGTCAGTGTTGCTGGGGCCTATGGGATGAGAGAGGCAGGTGAGCCCCATGGGGTGGGCCTTACCCAAAAGCCTGTGGGAGGATGTCTAGAGTTATTGGGCCTTTGCACCTGCTGAGCTAAGGATCTGTGATGTTGTATGGGGAAAATGAGTGACTCTCACGACAGAGAGAGATACTTCTCCCTGTGGGCTGTGGGGAAGAGACTTTGTCTACAAATCAAGGGTAGTGGCTCATGGATCTTAAGTACGTGAGTGAGTGAGGAAGTAAAAATTTGCAGCTGATCACAAGGCAGGGAAGACGGCCGACTGTAATTTACGAAAAACCAACTTTTAAGATTGCTTCAAGGCGTCTAAATATAGTGTTTATACAATTTGCTCCAGCTCAGCTAGTGAAAGAGGTCTGCTTTTGACAAGATGTTCTAGTTATGGTCAGCCATGCCTAGCTTTCTCTCTTCTCTGCTTTAACCAGGGCCTTTGGGGGCAAAGGCTTTGCACCACATGACAGAGTGCCTGATCTCAGGCAGGTCTGCATCTTGAGAGATAAATGATCTCGTTGGAACCAGAATCTTATCACAGAAGAAGCAGGACATGGTTCTGTGGTGGTATTCACCACAGGGCAGCCCCTCAGCTGCAAGGACGGTGGGGCTGAGCCTTCAGGAGTGTCTGCCCCTCCTTAATGGCAACATAGTGACCTTGCTTATTAGGTCTTGTGAGTTTGCAGGTGGAGGAGGGTTGGCAGCCACTAGGAGGAGCAGGCTTTCTTACACGGGGCTGTCAGAGGTACTGGGTGAAGGCACCTCACGAGACTCCATGGAGCTAACCCTTCACATCTGTGAGTGTGCAGGTCCTCTGCTTATCCAACTAATCCTGGATTCTGCCCACTAGAGCTAATGTCCTGTTCACCTTCTACGTCGCCGCTTCTGTCACCTTCCAAGATGGCATGATGCTTTTTATCCATCAGTTCAACACATCTCTGGATAATGCCTGCTGGGTAAAGTTGTTGATAGGCACAAAGGGATGGACCCTAATGCAAGGCAAGGAGCAGAGGCAACAGGCTAACAAGTGGCTTCATGGGGAGGGGGCATGTGGCTGATGGGTAATACCACATCTTACTTCTAAGTATCATGGAAAGAAGTGAGAATAGCCCATGGCTGGCTTCTGGGAATGCCAGTCCACAAAGCCTGGCCCTTCCATGTGCCTTCCACACTGGATGCTGTTCACTTCCTGTTCTTCCCCCTGGCAATCAAGGCATTTGTCCAGCGAGAGCTACTGGGGATTGCCATCATTCCCACAGCACCAAGTCACAGCCTATTCCCTTGCTCTCACTCTGAAGACTTGCAGTAGGGAAACTGGTTTAACTGTTAGGGGTTAACTAATTTGACTGTATATCTTATATTCCCTTGAAAATTTTTTTTCTGTACTTCCACATAGCTTCCTTTGGGAAATATATCTCCAAAGTTTTTATCCTTTCATTTCTACTCACATGCAAATCCTTTGTATAATTTACTCTATTCCTTTAGTCCTTTTGCTGGAAGCCTTCTCGGTCCACTCCTGGCTTATCTATTCTGCTTGCTTCCATAGGGTCCTGGTGGACTGTACCTGTTAGATTCAAAGACTTCTGCTGAGACTGGGGTGATAAAGGGATTTCTCAGGAGATGCATAAACCCCAGGGCTATGATTTTGCCTGAACTTGGCCACTGTTTCCAGCTCAACCTCAAATTCTCTTACTGAATTTCCTCATTATCCCTTTGCCCGTGGACTCAGGACTTGACATGCTAAGGCAGAAGATACCACACAACCTTCACGGTCAGTGTCATAGATACCTGACCACCTACCTTTGATTCCATTCCCATACCCACTGGTCAGCTACTTCAGGGAGCTGTGCCCAGCCAGGCACTAAAAGTAGTGGGTCTGCCTGGGGCTGGGGATGCAGTGGACTGCATGGACCACGCCTCTGTGATCATGGAGCAGTATCCTGTTCCCATTCGATTACTGCCCTGGGGACATTGTAAAAATATCTACAGACTTGGAAGATTGAAACAGTAGACAGACATTTGTTCTCTCACCATCCTAGAGGCCAGAAGTACAACATGTTGCTTCTGGTAAGGTTGCTTCCTTCTGGAAGTTCTGAGTAGAATCCATCCAGTGCCTCCCTTCTAAGCTCTGCTGGCTACTGAAAGCTGTCATTCCTTGGTTGGTTTACACATAACTCTAAACCCTGCCTTTGTCTACCCAAGGTGTCCTCCTGGTATCAGATCTCTTCCCTCCCTCTATTATAAATCATTGGATATAGGCCACCTTAAATCTAGGATGATCTCATCTCAAGATCCCATTTCCAAAGAAGACTGCATTCAGTCAAGGTCAGGGAATGAGGATGTGCACACATCTTTAGAGTGGGCACAATTCAACCCATTTCAGCAGCCCTTACCCTTCACAGTGGTGGTGTAGTTAAGCTGCTTTACCTTGATCATCACCCCATAACCACCTACCCTCTGAACCATAACCTCTGCTTTACCTTGACCCATGACCCTTTAAACACCTACCCTCTGAACCATAACCTCTGCTTTACCTTGACCCATGACCCTATAACCACCTACCCTCTGAACCATAACCTTAGCCTGTGCTATATGTATGAAGACTCACATTTGTTACTTTAATCTCTGGCTATTTTCTGATCTTTCTGTAGCCACTGATTTCTATTGCAGGAGTTGTTTTGGACTTAGCTCCCCCAGGAACCTTTCTATGGCCATTCTCCCCACACACCCATGGCCCTCTAGACCATGGCAGCCAGCCAGAACCTTCCCATTGCCCCATGACTCCCAGGTGGTCCTTAGCCTGGTCTGACTAGCTCATATCTGGCCTCCCTTCTGAAGCCTGCTTTGCCCATCTACCAGCATCACTTCTCTGCTACTTGCATTTGCTATATTGCGTCTTCTCTCTGCAGATCTCCTTTATCGTGTCTCCAATTGGGGGTTCCCTTCATATCAGAGAGACCAGGAACCATAGCCCTTCCGAACCCTCCCATAGTGATGAGTTTCCATTGATGTGTCAAGTGTACAGATCCCCACACTAATTACACACATTCCTCTGCAAGTTTATTAGTGGCAAATGAGGCTTCTGTTTGCCATGTTTCTTTAGGAAGGACTCAAATTCCCTTTGAACCTAGCTGAGATCATTTAGCACAACAGGTCAGCACTATAGACCAAAATTAGGCCAGTCATCTTCTGTAGACACATTTTGCTCAGATGGCTTGTGAACACAAAATTTATTTAATTTTGTTTTTGTTCATTGAGTATCTCCAGGGTCCCAGCTGGGGACTTTCTGGTATTCTGGAGGTCATGTGTGCTTCTGTGTAAGTTTGTAGAACTGCTGATAGATATATAGAACTGCATTTTGTTATTGTACAATAAAATAAAAAATTAGTCAATTAAAAATTATAAAAAGATGGGTGCTATGCCTCCGGACCGTCTCCCCTACCACGGCTCTCACAATCTTTCCGCCCCCTCTTCCGCTCAGTTCCCTGAGTCGTGGTGG
The DNA here is from genome assembly GCA_004024765.1 of Zapus hudsonius. Lineage (NCBI taxonomy): Eukaryota > Metazoa > Chordata > Mammalia > Rodentia > Dipodidae > Zapus > Zapus hudsonius. The sequence goes on from PVHP010000605.1 coordinate 65,198, forward strand.
GTAAGGAAGACCGAGATGAGTACTAAGATATACAGGATCCCTTGCCACAAGGACTAATACAGACAGCCCACGAAGGAGGATATACAACTGATCAGGGATGGGGAGGGGGGAAGTGGGGAGTTCGGAATAACAACGCATGGTTTGCCCACTAAATAATGTAACTCATTATGGATAATAAATAAGAAAAAAATTATAAAAAGAAAAATTTAAATATTATTGAGCAATATTTTTGTGTGTAGTATTGCTTAATGTGTGTGTATGTGTATGTATGGTGAACTTGTGTGTCTAAATGAACACACCCTGTTCACACAAGTGTGGAGGCCAGAGGAGGATGCTGAGTGTTCTCCTCCATCCATCTTCTATGTTATGTCCTTGAGACAGGGTCTCTCATTGAACTTGGAGCTAGACTGATGACCAGCAAGCCCGGTTATCCTTCTATCTCTTCTTACCTCGGTGGTGCTGGGGCTACTTACATGTGAGGCCATGCTTGGCTTTGAAAAAATTCTTTGTGTGTGTGTGCGCATGTGTATGTGTGTGTGCATGTATGTGTCTGCATGTATATGTGTCTGCATGTGTGTGTGCATGCATATGTGTCCATGCATATGTGTGTGCATGTATGTGTGTGCATGTATATGTGTGTGTATGTATGTGTGTGCACATGGATATATGTGTGTGTTCATGTTTATATGTGTGAGTGTGCATGTGCCACAGTGCATGCATTGTATTGTGAGGACAGCTTTGTCCAGTCCTTATCTTTTCACTTAGCTGAGGCAGGGTTTCCCTCTCTCTCCCTTTCTCTGAGCTTAAGTATCTGGGGATATTCTCCTATCCCTACCTCTCACCTTGTAGTGGGCTGAGCTGAGGATTAGAATTTAGATAATGCCCAGCTAAAATTCCAATGCACCCCAAAATTTAAGGAGTACCCGAATTCTTGTCTACAAAGTTAAAGAATTAAAATCATAGACAACCAGATATTAAGGTATGGTGGGAGACTTTATTTAAGGGAACATGGGGAGTTACAGAGTTCTCCAGCCACCAGTGTGGGGAGAACATGTGGGAGAGGTTTTAGTCAAAATCTATACTGTTTAACTAAACAGGCAGGAAAGAGAAAGATAATAGAGGGCTCCCATCATGAGAACAAAAGGTTCATGTTGGGGGTGAGGGGCCTCACCTGGAAAATGAAAGTCCTCCTTCTAAGATGCCATGTGGAAGAAAAGAGACTGGCCTTTGTTCTAGGGAGGCTTTTAAAATTTCCACCAGGTAAGTCAGAGAGATAGCTGATTGGTCTGTACCTGACCAATCAGTTTTTGCATCTAGGTTTGGGCTCTGGCTAGAGACACCTCCCACTCAAGTGGAGGGGCTCTGTGGAGCTGCCTGAAACAGTCCCAATTTCACTGCCACTGTGTTAGGATTATAGATGTATGCCATGGTTTCTGGGTGTTTATATGAGGCTTGGGATTCCAAACTCAGATACCAAGCTTGAGCAGTACGGAAGCACCTCCATAGGCACATGCCTGGCTTCTTATGGGAGTTCTGGGGTTCTGAATCAAGTTCTCACGCTTGTGCAGCAACTGGTCTTACACATTGAACCTCTCCCCAGCCCTGAACAGATTCTTTCAGTATATTTGTCCAGACCTGAGCCCCAATCTGTCCTGGGTACCACAGTGACAGAGTTCAGTAGCTGTAGCTCAGACCTTAAGACTCACCAAGCCTGAGACAGAACGTTAGCCAGCCATCAAGATAGACCATCATAAATATTCAGCCTAATTCATCAGACAGTGTGCTGGTGATAAACTAAGGCCACCAGGGTTGCTGTGCGCCTTTTGCTGGGATGGGGGACTCTCTAACCTATGGCGCTTGTTAGCCAATATGACACTCACCCTAGAGGTCTAGGCAGTACAAGCCAAGGCCCATTCGATAGATGGCATTCTGTCCAGTTGGTGTAATGAGATCTCATGCGGTAAAGCTGATACATATCTCCTAATGGCTTCTGAAGACATGATAATGTCTGTGTAAACATTGTATAAACTCTATGGACCAAACAAGGGCTTTTTATATAAAGCATGTCTTAATTTTTGTCCCATTATTTAGAGATAATAATGTCAATAAGTAATTAGAATAGACTAAAAGCAGTAGAAACATTTCTCAAAAGCATCTCATTTTGTCTTCAGATTACCTTGAGAAGTAGGCATGTTACATCCATGTTACAGATGAGCAGTGTGAGGCTCAGGGGGTTACATGGATTGTCCAGGATCACACTGCTATTACCACACAGCTGAGATCAGAACGTGTGTTTTATTTTGCATCCAATACCAGGCTGTCTTAGTTGTACCATGGCTGGCTAAGCAGGGGGTCCCTCTAAAAGAGGCAGGTGTGTGTGTTTTTCTCTGCTGGTACATAAAGCTTTTTATCATTTTTTCAAAGGAAGGGCAGGCAAGCAAAAGGTGCTTGGTGAAGCATAAAGAAAACACAGTTCACTTGTCTCTGGCAAATTCCAAGATTTAATACTGAGATTTATGTGTCACAGAGTGAAGGTCTGTGTCATTTTTGCTGAGATGGGAACTTAACTCACAGGCACCAGGGCACCTGCCAAGAGGGATCTGTTTGCTTTGCTGGTTATTTATTTATTTATTTGCTTATCATTATTCCATTATGGTGCATTCATTAGATTAACTTTCCAGAAGTGAGGAAAGGAGAGCTCTGCTCACCTGCCCAAGAGAGCCAGCTGGTACCGCCGATATTCAAGAAAAGCAGCAAGAACAGACATCTTACAAGAATCAGGAAGACTTGTTTGTCTTATCCAGTTTAAAAATTCATGAAATCCACAGGACATGTCCATGGTACACATCACCAATTGATTGTACTTGGGAAGTGAGGCTTAATTGTTGAGTGTGTCACTTACCTCACATGCACTGCACCCTTCAGCCTTCTGGAATGTGGTCTCCATATTCCAGGCCTCCAATATGTCACTGGTCCAGTGGTGCAGAGCTAGAGACCAACAGCTTTCCAGATAAGTGTTCACCTTTATGTGCTTGGTGGTAGACAAAGGTCTTCTTTGTTCCCTTGATGACTCGTCTCTGACTCATGCAGCCATTCTCCCACAGACACTCAAGGACAAGATTGTGCCTGGGCACAGTTTGGGACCTTTCGAAGGTCATAGTGTAATGTGTATTTCTTCACTGCTCTTGCAGACGCATAGACACCTTCTGCATATGCATTAGAGGTGTCTGTGTGTCTTCCATGGGGTTCTATCCATCCTGGTGAGTGCATGGGGAGGGGCCTTGCCATGACTTCTGCTGGCAGCCCTCAGAGCTCTGGCTGACAGAGAGGGGCTGTCTTGGGTGCAGTGCCTGGGCCTCCATTCTCTCTGCCCAGAGGCCTCATGGTCCTGTGGATCCCATGCAGACAGCTTAAAGGGAAGGAGGTTTGTCCCCTGTGCTTGTCACTCTGCACTGCTCAGAGGCTAATGGTGCTTTGTGAGTTCTCCAGTGAACCCACTGGCCCATTGTCTGACCCAGCTTTCCACAGACCTTGGTGAGGCCAGGGGCGGGGCCGGGAAAAGCCGGATGTATTCCTGGCTGTGACTGAAAACACCATTCATCCCATAAGCACCCTATTAAGCAACAACAACAGCTCAAAGAGGGAGGAGGGAGGAAGGAGTGGGAAACGAGGAGGGAGGAGGCAGAGGAGGAGATGTGAAGAGGGAGGAGAAGAAGGGAGGGTGAGAGGGGGAAGGTGAAGACTTGCAGAGACCTTCAGGCCCTACAGATGCACATCTCTACTGGAAAGACGGTAGGATGCTTGGAGAAATTCATAGAGGAATTGACAAGCAGATGAAAAGAACCTCATGCTTTAGGACTTTCCTGGGCAGTCATGGTGGCCCTGGGATCCATCAACAGAAGTAGGATGTACCCACAGGAGGTGACAGTCCTGTCCCAGCTGCTACTACCAAGCAGAATGCTGAGCTCAGCAGCAGGTGCTAATCCATCAGAAAGACAGTGCAGACAGGGCGGTGGGGCTGGAGAAGTGTCATGGATCCAGGAGTGTAGTGCCTGGGAAGAAGGCACTCCAGGGGGCTTCCATGGAGAGTGGGGAGCATTTGTGGCCCTTTCTGCAATCCTCTTCCTTCGGAACTGAGAATGGGAGAGCTGGGGTTCCCAACAAGAGCCAAGGAAAGAGAATACCAAGAAGCCAGGCATTTATATTTTGTTTTGGTGGAGGGGGTCCATGTTTGTGTGGTGTGGAGATCAGAGTACTACCTTAGGTGTTATCCTCAGGAATGCCACCACTCTCTTTGAGATAGGGTCTTTCATTGGCCTAGAGCTCACTGATTAGGCTAGAATGACTGACTTTGGATCTCCGGGATCCTTCTATCTCTGCCTCCTCAGTGCTGGCTTTACATGTGTGTACATGCATGTGCCATCATGGCCTCCATTTACATGAATATTGGGGGTTGAACTCAGGCACTTTATCCATTGAACTCTCACGTTAGCCCCTAAGATGCAGGCTTTTGACAGGTGAGAGCAACTAACCAGATAGCATTAGCTTGGGAAGGTGTGAGCACCCCTATAAATAGACATGGAATTGTGACAGGTTAGGGTGACTGGGACCCAAAGGTAACCACTTATCTCATGCCTGACCCCCTCCCCTTGAGTGGGAGGTGTCTCTTACTAGAGTTCAAACCTAATCCTGAAACTGATTGGTCAAAGATAGACCAACCAGCTGTCTCTCTGGCTCATTTGTCCCAGATGTATAATCACCTAGAGAAGGAAGTTTCTTTCTCTTTTTCCCTCATGACTACCCAGTAGAGAGATATCTGAATCCTCAGGCCTAGGAACAGCCCCCTTATCACAGCCAGAGTGGCCTGTGGTGAAAGGGCTTGGGGTTCTTTCCCTCAGGAACCCGTTTTTTTCTCATGATGGGAGCCCTCTTATATCTTCCCTTTCCCTTGCTGGGCTGGCCAGCACAGATTTTATAGAAAAACCTCTCCCACGTGCTCTCTCCTCACTATTGGCTGGATATCTCTGTAACTTCTCATTTCCTTTTAAATAAAGTCTCCCACTATACTTTATCTTCTGGTGGTCTATAATTTTAATTCTTCCATTTTATAGAACAAAAATCTGGGTACTCTTTATAAGTTTTAAGGTGCATTGGAATCAGCTGGGAACCCCAGCTCTGCCATTACAGAATGGCCTGCAGGGGAGGGTGCTGAATGGGCACTTACATGAGATAGAAGGAGGGTCCAGGCATGGAACTTTAAGCTGTGAGAGGGGAAGTGAGAAAGAGCAGATGAACTATCTCAGTTGGAAGACACATAAAAACCTGCACATCCTCGTGTTTTCTCAGTTCCGAAGGAAGAGGATTGCAAATCTCTTAAGGGTCCATCCTCTAAAGGAAACCTTTGTTCCCACCCATCATGGAGGAAGCCAATGAGTGACCAAATGCCTCTCTTAGTCTGTGGCATGCAAGCACTGGAAGCAACGCCTACCTGCTGATGTTGAGAGACCAGAACCTTCCCTCAGGCATAAGCCTCGGACTTTGGTTCAGGAGGCCGACCCCTCCTGTTGTCATCTTGGAGGGGAATGAGCAGAGGGAGGTCTGTCATGGCCAGCTGATTCCTAGTCTATTCCTTCTGATAAACTAAGGACCTTTGACCTCCCAATATCACTTTAGCTGTTTGTTTGGTGGGAACAATTCTCTAAGGCTGACAACTATAACTCAGGGCATCTGGACTACGATGTGGAATTTGTTCAGGCCCTAAAGCTGCAAGTCATTCTGAGAGTGTGAAAGCATCTGCCCAGGCTAGTTTTGGCTGGAATTCATCTTGCCCTCCCTTCCTGCATCAGGGGACAGCAGGCCTTGTGCTCCCAGTGAGAGAAGAGGGCAAGAAGACTAGGCCCTTGGCTAGCTATGGAAACCTGAAAGGCCAGCTTCAAATCACCCCAGAGACATTTTTGCACCAGAGGTGAGCACCGTGAAAGATTTGTGAGGCTCGTGGGAAGGACATTTGGAATCTTAGGAAATGCTGGGTGCCAGGAGCCAATCAATGCTATCGATCAGGAAACACAAATAGAAGTCCTCTCAGGCCCTTTAACAGACTTTGGTGATAACGGAGAGGCCTTAGAAGCATGAGTGACAGGCAGGAGTGGACATGCTTTCCATGACAAGGAGAAGTAGATTGGCCAAAGGTTCTTTCCTGGGAGTGGGAGCAACTATGGATTCAGAGAGGGCACCAGTCTAATAACCCCTGAGACTGCACAGCCAGCCAGAACTGTGACCTCACAGCCAAGAGTGACTACACTTCAATAGGTTCCCCTCATGGGATGTGCTCTGGGTGACCCATCGATCTGGTCAGCGCCCCTGTACTGATTCCAGGGGTCATGCAGCACCATAGGACAGCATTAGAGCAGGGCAGACAGGTCATTGCAAGTAGCTCAAAGCCAACCCTGTGGACCAGGGAGCCACCCGGTAAAGCAGAGCCACTGAAGCCAATACTGAATGGAGAGACTGTAGTGAGTTGGGATGGGGTGACTTGGGTGGCTTCAGATGTAGGGAGGGGATGAAGAGTGCTGGCCTGCCTGCCAGGGTTCCTGTAGTCAGCAAGGATGGCCATTGACTGGCTGGTCATCACTGGATGGTGAAGGGCTGCACCCTGGGAGGTGCAGAGGGCTGGAGGGGAGTGTATAGAACCTGAAAGCCTTCGGGTAGCCAGAGCAGGAGACCACTCAGAGGACAGTGCTGTGTTAGGAAGCTGAGAATGAATCCGATGGGGAGGGATGTAGTAGGCCAGCCTGGCTGTCTGAAGTGGTGGGCAAAGGGGATGCTGAGGTCTTGAAGTGGAAAAGAGCAGAGAAGCAGAGCCCAGAGGCTGTCTTCAAGGAGAGCTGTACCCATGGGGCCTTTCGAGCATGCTGACGTTGGCAGTTGCTCTGGGGGATGTCACCAGCCAGTGCCAGCCACCCAATGGGAGCTTCCTTAGCTCTGATGGCCTGTGGGATCTCTGCTGCTTCTGTCTGGTCTTGGGTATATCCAGAAGGGCCAGCTGCTATCCTTTCTTCTCTGACTGGCTACCAACCAACTAGCACATCTCCAAGCACCAGCCTCGTTGTCCCCCCTGGATCCTGGGCTCCCTCTGTCACCAACAGTGACACAATGGCTCTAGGTGCAGCCCGGAGCCATGCCATCTGAAAGCTACTGTACCACAGATCACTCAGGACCAAAGGTCCAGGAGGGTCTGGCAGGGAGAGATGTACAGCAGCAGTGTGTTCCTGTTGATTAATGAGCAAGGGCCGCCATCCATCGCCAGCCTTCATTAGGACTGCAGAGAGTCATTTTGCATGGGCGTGTGGGCTCTCCTCCCCTCTCTTCTCCAGGGTGATGGATGCCCACTGGGTGCCTGCATCCTTCATGGAGGGAGTGTCCTTCCCTCATTGCGCCCAGGAGGACCAGGAGCAACAGCCTGATTACATATGGGTCTGTCAGGGTGGCTGTAGTAAACAGATTGCAACTCCTGTAGAACTCAGGGGGCCGAAAGACTGGCAAATGCCAGGCTCCTAAATTTTAATAGATCTTTGACTCTCCCACACACACACAGAAAATATGGGAGTAGATGAACTGAGTAGCAGGTCTGGCCAGACTGCATAATCCACATGTTGGAATTCACCTAAATGATGTTCCTGGGCCTGCATCCCTGGCATTCTCTCCTCTTCCTGACCTTGGCCTGCCTCTCCCTACCCTCCCTCCTGCTGCTGGATTGGGTAGTGGAGTGTGCCTTGTGTTTGGAAGAATCTGGGTCAAGAGAGGTGGTGGACTGGGAAGGAGCCTGGCTATAGGTGTTTCTGGGGAGGGACTCTGTATTTATGTGTGTGTATGCATGCATGCCCAGGCTTCTAAGACCTGCCATGCCTGTGCTCACTATTGGCTTCTGCCTGCAGATATTTGTTGTGGAGACCCAGTTCTGGTTTCTCTAACTGTGGCACAGTTTGAGACATAAGGATACACCCCATTTTGAGAGCGTATCTTGACATAGAAAAGGAGGAGTATAGATACCAGATCAGGAAAGAGCCAAGATGGAAGACAAAGAGGGTCCTTTGAGGTATTTACACCCCAAATGGAGGTCTTCCATTTCCTTGTTCCTGTGTTAGGTTCCCTGGCTCAGAGGCTTTTTGTGAGAGTGCAGCTAATAGTCCTTGGATACCCAGGACCCCTACTTCCATCAATGAGCCTCATGGAGAAGGGAAGCTTTGCTACGGATGGGGACACCAGGCAGTCAGTGCCGGGGAGTACACAGGACGAATGGAGGCTATGCCAGGGCGTGGAAAGTGGGGTGAAGGTTTCAGGCTTCTGGGAGGTCAGTCTCCTGGAGGGGCTTCTACACTAGGATTCCAGCTAACAGCAAGTGGGAACACTACTGAGCTCAGTTTTCTGGGGAAAAAGGCATGGATTTGCCTAATACCAAGGGGACTGGCGGCATGTATTTGGAAGGCAGTTCCCAATGCCAGGCTGCCTTTGTTCTGATGCATCACCCCAACTTTGGCTGTTGGGAAACCCACAGGACAGTCAGCTGCCTCCTCACCCCACTCCCAAGGGCAGTGGAGAGACTTCTGTTTTCACTTCTTGTTTGCCCCAAGGAGGCAACACTCACCTGACATGTGATACAGTAGACAGAAAAAGAACTTTCTTCTCAGCCTGCTTGTTCCCAAGTCACTAATTCTTTTTTTTAAAAAATATATATTTATTGTCCATAATGAGTTACATTATTTAGTGGGAAAACCATGCGTTGTTATCCCGAATTCCCCAATTCCCCCCCTCCCCATCCCTGATCAGTTGTATATCCTCCTCCGTGGGCTGTCTGTATTAGTCCTTGTGGCAAGGGATCCTGTATATCTTAGTACTCATCCCGGTCTTCCTGGCCCATTTGTGTTGTTACTGATGGGTGCCATGCCTCCGGACAGTCTCCCCCACCACTAATTCTTAATTCCTCAAGCATATTGTTCTAGAATGAGCACCTGGACAAGGGCACTTATGCTTGTTAGAATGTAGGTGAGGTCACATTAAAGTCCCCTTCTGTAGATCAAGGCCACCGAAGAAAGCAAAATCAGCCCAAGGCTGGCTGCTGGGGAAACCCAAGGCCACCTGAGTTAGGACCTTGGGTTCTATTCTAGTGTCTCCATGGCTTCTAGCATGTCGGCTGAGTCACATGAAGTAGAACTTACTTAGAAAACTTACATAGAGTATGGTGATGTCTTTTTTCTCTGGCTTTGGTGACTCACTCTGTTCCTTCATGGCATACTAACTCCCCTCCTTTGCAAGATCCAAAACCTCTCTGGCTTTGGGACACACTAATAAGTCTCCCAATTAAGCTTTATTCTAAGAGGGCACTTGTCTCAGTGTCTCTCGTCCAATCAGCCTGCTGATTTCTTTCTCTTCATTTATGTCACTGTTGCACTTAGCCCAGACAGCCTGACCTGTTACGCTGTAGACAAGACAGGTCCTGTGTGTTATGGGATCCATTCCCCCTCTCTACCCATGCAACACAAGTGTCACCCTACCCCATCCAGGCTTCTCTTGTGGACATTCACCTCTACCTAGTTCAGAAAGCCTCTTCCTCCAGTCCTGGAGAAATGCTGTGGTCCCTAGGACTGGCTGTAGGAGAACACAGACCATTCCTGACTTTCTACTTCCAGAAGGAGGAGGGGACAGAGTGCAGAGCAGGGCAAAACTGGGGGTGCTGTGATTGCAATATGGCCATGTTCTTTCACAGCATAGCCAGTGATGAGCCCCTTTACCATCAACTTGCTGTGCTTGGTGTGTGTAGCTGTTACTTTCTCATTGCTGGGACAAAACAGCTGACCAGAAGCAGCTTATGGGAGGAAAGGGTTTATTTCCAGCTTATAGTCATGTCAGGAAAAGCACATCATGAGTAGATAGCCAAGTGTCACATGTCCACATCAGCAGAGAGGAAGTAGAGAGAGTGAGCCGAGTGCAGCCAGCAGGGCTATACCATGCTAAGGTCTGCCCCCAAGCAACACACCTCGACCAGCAAGGCTCTACCTCCTAAAGCCTCCACCACCTAGAGTGGTGTGAAGCTTAATAATAAACACAGGAGTCTTTGGGGATCATTTTCTTTTTTCAAGGTAGGGTCTCACTCTAGCCAAGTCTGACCTGAAACAAACTCTGTAACCCCAGGCTAGCCTCTAAATCATAGTGATCTTCCTACTTCAGTCTCCCTAGTGCTAGGATTAAAGGTATGCACCATCAACTTCCACCCTGTGGGGGGCATTTTACATTCAAATCACAACAGTATGTGTATCAGGGTTCAGGGACAGACATAGAATTTCCAAAAGGCCCAGTGTTCTTATATTTTGGTGCATGTCATGGGATGGGTTGGAGTAAGGTTGTGAACCACATGGTCCTCTGACCTCCTTCTTGGTGGACTTCCTTACTGATTCAGAGCTGGCTGGGGCCAGACAGTGTCTGTCTTGTTTTCCTGAGCTGCCTGCAGGAAAGGCTGTTGGAAAGGCTGTGGCCCTGTTCAAGATGTCTCCATGCACAGTGTATGGGAGTGGTGAAGGTTGTACCAAGAAGGCTGTCTGAGGTTGGATGAGGGTGGTGAAGGGTAAGTGAGCCTTGGGGTTGGGTGAGGGTGGTAAAGGGTAAGTGAGCCTTGGGGTTTGGAGCTGGAAGCTCAGAAGCTGGACTGGGTCTCTTCCAGTTATAAGGAACATGGGCTGTGCTCCTTGCCCCAGGACATGCAAGCTAACAATGGACGCCTGGCAGTGACTATTCTTTGCAGGCTATCTTGAACTTGCCAGAGGCTGCAATACATATTTCACAGACTCGTTCCAATGCTTTGTGAAGTGGACATTGTTACCTTGGGTTAATGGATGGCTGAATATAAGCCTTAGGGGTCTGAATAATTTGCTCAAGATCAGAGAAGTAGACTGTGGTAGAACTCAGATCCCAGTCTGTCATCCAAGCCCAATGTGGTCTGGGCATGGCCACACATCATGTGGCTGCATTCTTTCTGGAATGATGCAGGCATGCCTCTGTAAGTAACTCGAATAAACCCAGATTTACCAAACTCAACTTGGATGGGATTATTATTATTTTGGTCTGCTACTAGTGTCCTATCTGGGATGAATAAACATTGGTTCATTTCTCTCTGGCAAACACACAACAGATCTTTACAATGGTCTATGCACAGTTAAAGCAAGGCAATAGATGGCTTGGTACTTAGGAAGTAGCAGCAGTCCTGAGGCCAGGGAGGAAGCCATGCTGCCAGGTCACAGATGTTCAGGAGGACCACCACCCTCCTGCATAGGAGGAGAAACTGGGAATGTACACCTGGCCTGTCATCCCTCATGTCCCCAGGCACACTCCTGCTGGTGAGGGGATGCCCCATTGATACAATCTCTCTGGACAGAGCAGGGTGGAGACTAGAGTGTGGATATGGAGATGCAAATGGAGACCATCCCTCACTTGCTAACATGGGTGGTTTTGAAAGAGATACCTGGCCTTTTTCACATCTACATTGGAAGAAATGCATTAACTGTTTCTGAGCATCCTATGCCTCCTGTGCTTTTAACAGGGTTTTGAGGGTTCATGAAAAGTCCTTGAACCCAAATCTCATGTTTGTGTCTGTCTTTAGCCAAAGCATTAAGATAAATCAGACTGAGAAGGTAATTTATAAACATTACCTTTCATTCAGAAGCAGCAGGGATAGGAAAGAGATGGAGAGTTTAAGAACCAAGGAAGGGAAAGTAGATACACCACGTGGTCCACCAGGAAGGAAGAATGGAGACTCGCACATGGTCTGAGAGCCCACGTGGGAGTACAAACATGGGCCCTGGAAGCAAATATCTGCACTTGCAAATCGTCAAAAGGCCATAAAAATAGTAACAGAGGAATATCCCTTCCCACTCTGGCAGCTGCTAGGGTAGGAAGGGCATAGACTTACTGGCATGGGGATCCAGGTGTATATATGAACAGCCAAAGGGCTGGAAAGGGAATTTTCTTCCATGAGCGCAGGTAAGATATTTGAAGTCAGGGCTCCAGGAGAAGTTGGCACACCTGTGTCAGGTGTGACATCCAATTGGCCTGGGCTCAGAGAAGGGGTCCACCTACTCATGGGTAGGGTGTGTGTTCATGAGAGATCTGATTGGGTGAGACGAACAGACATGGAATTCCAGTCCTGCGGCTGAGGTAGCTGTGAGACATGAACACCCACGTGTGTCCGGGAGACAGACAGAAATCAATTTAAAATTTCTCTTATGAGCCTTGTTCTATCTACCTAATAATTATCTAACTAGTTCCCTCTCATTGTTGCCAATTTTCTTCCTTTGGGTTCTTGTCTAGTAATAGCAAAGAATGAGGCACATGGACCATGAAGTGAGCAAAGGAAGGGAAGTTATTGTGTGAATGAGAAAGCTCTTAAGGGACTTGAAGATGAGTTGTCAGCAAAGAGGTGGTGTCTAGGGGTTTTCCAGTGGTTAAGTTGGGGGGGGCAAGTTTGACTGGTCCATGTATATGTCATGTAGGCGAGAAGGTAAGGACCAACCATGGCTTCACTCTGTCTTCCTTTCAACAACATTACTATGAAAATGAGAAAACAGGGAAGCAGGCCCTGTTATCCCAGGGCCTGGCAGTCTACACCCTGTGCTTTTCAGTGGTTTCACAGGAGCTCACAGCTGGAGTCTCAGTACTCATGGTTTGGCCATAGAATGCCCCTGTCTGTCGACCCATATCAGAAAGGAAATGTTTCTGTAGCTAACCTGGGACCTCCTGTCCTTATTTATCTCGTTCCAGATGTGTATCTGCCGCCTACCTCTATCATTGTTATGAGTTGAATTGTGTCCTCTAGGAACAAAGCAGCTGTGAAAGTCTAAACCCCTAGGTGACCTCATTTGGAAACAGTTATTGTAGATATTTGTTACTAGGACATCAAGTAGAGTTGGCTAGACTTTACCTCAGTCCTGTATCTATTTCATACAAAAGGAGAGACATGCATGGTGAATGCCATGTGATGGTGAAGGTGCCGCTGCAAACCAAGAAACACCAAAGATAACCATCAACCACCAGAGAAGCAAGGGAAAACACAGGTTTCAGAGGAAACATGACCCTCCTCGTCGGTTGGTTGCTGTTGGACTTCTGGCCTATAGAACAAAAAAACAATGTGTTTCTGTTATTTTCAGTCATTTGTGTTGTGGTGACTTGTAATCACAGCTCTAGAAAACAACCTTTCATAATCAGCTCCATATTAGTGAAACACTCGTGCACCAAGCCAGATGTGGGAATGTGGAAGCAGGGGTTATCCTGGCTCCCCTTTATTGGCTTTCTGTGTTTCTCAAATACCACTTTGTTAACTTGGAGTCAGAAGAGACCCTCTATGCCAGAGAGGGACCTTCACATGTCGCACATCAAGTCCAAGGCTGAGCTGAGCAAAGAACACAGATGTCCTGAGGTACTCCCAGCCCTTTCAAGGATTCACCCTGACCCTGTGCCCAGGCATGTGCCTGCTTCCCCCCAGGAGGCAGGCTTGGAAGAACCCTTGGAGGGGTGGGCATCAGAACCTTCCCATTTGTCTCTGTGCTGTGCCTTGTGCAGGAACTACCACCAGATTTGGAGCCCATCCCAAGCCCTTGGGCCACATTTCTGTGCCGTGACCCATCTAAGTTGTGGCTTCTTTCCTATTTCCCATCATTAATTGTACCTTGGAACATACAAGAGGCAGAAGGAGAAGGGTGTGATGGGGAGGACTGTGCTGATCTGCATGTCCTATAAAAGAGCAAATTTCACAGTTTGTATTTATAATCTAAATGCCTGTTCAGACTCATTCAATCAGTCAGTCTTTCCACAGATGGGTTGGGTTGGCTCATTCAGTTTACTCAAGCTTGTTTCTTTTCCTCACTGGCCATTACCACCCATCAATCAATGGAGACATATATAATAATAGCTTCCATTCACCCAGCATTTTACACTTGGCAAAGATAGTAAATAAGTGTTAGTTAAATGAGTGTTCTTAAGAAAAGAGCATCTTTCTGGGCATGGTTCAGTTGTCTGAGGGTGGCACAGGCGGGGAATTATCTGCCATGTTAGAGATGAAGCCTTTGATACTCAGCTGGCCTTGATTTGCTCATTGGTGGTGGAGCTGGTAATTGAACCCAGGTCTCCAGGGTTTCTTGATGGCTTATGGTAGAGGAAGTATCTAGCAAAGCTCTAAGGACAGAGGTCACAGCTCTGCCTTCTCTAGGTGCTTAGATTGTACTGAGGACAATGAATTCAGATCTAGTAACTTAAACGACGAAGGCATGAGGAGTTACTTAAAGCAAGGAAAACCTCCATGCATAGGGTCAGGGCACATTTTAAAACTCAAGAGTTCAGTAGAAGGAGAGAAGGAGGAGAATATTCCAGGAAAATGAAATAGCATGAACAGGAAATGGGGAGCTTGGAAAAGGGTTTGTTTTGGGAAATCCATTTAGAGTGGTACCTGGATTAAAGGTCCTGGAAGGCCAGATGTTTGCAGCAATCTTCAATCACAAAGTAAGGAAGTGAAATGTGATGAAATAGATGTTTCTAGAAGAAAAGTTAAATTGGTATTTCTGAATTACCCAAGCTCACCTGTAAATGGACATGACTGTCCCAGAGAACTTAGGGCTTCCCTCTGTTCTGTATCCCTCCACTGGTATGTGTCTCTCAGTCAAAACACCCCTCACATTGCATCTGTGGGTCACATCCTGCTGTGCTTTCGGGGGCTCCCATTATGCATGCATCTTGTCTCTCAACACTGGTGTGGGGACTAGTGCTCTAGTCTCAGGTCCAGAGAATGGCGTGATGAACATCTTCAGGAAAGAGCCTTTCCCCCACTTTTCCTTTACAATTATTTTCTTTGGAGAAATTCTTGGGAGTGAAGTCACACGATGGTTAGACAACTCAAGAATGTATGAAACTGCTTTGTGGGATCATAATGCTTCCCCCAAAGCTGAACAGGCTCCCAAGATGACATGATCAGTGGCGTAGAGAGCAGTTCAGATGGGGCTTCTGGGGAGATAGCAGTTGGGAGGTGGTGAAGGGGTCATGATGTGCAGGGAGGAAGCCTTGGGCTCAGGTAGGTTTCAGGAATGGAAAGAGGGACAGAGAATGAGGTTGCTGAGAAAGGACCACTGACACTTGGTGAAAAATTTGACAGAACACTAAGGCAGAGGAAGAAGCCAAAGCCAAGTGTCTGTGTGGGCTTTGAATGTGGACTCTTCCCCATAGCCTCATGTTCTTGTGTTTAAGCCACATACTTAATCTTCAGCTCATGGCACTTTGGAAGGTGGAGCCTTTCTGGAGGAGGTGTGTCACTTGGAGCCCAAGACCGAACCCCTGCCAGAGTTAGCTCACTCTTGCTGCGACCGACCTTCTGGCTATTGTGACAAGATGTGATGCCCAGCCTCTGCTGTGCTATCTTTTCCTGCCATGATAAAACTCCTTGAGACTCTAGCCAGAAATAAATCCTTTCCTCGCATGCCAAACAGTGGTCAGGTGTTTATTCCAGCAACTAGAAGATAAATATAACAATGTCTGAGGTTCACAAATGCCAGTGCTTCAGGGACAAGTGGTAGGAAAGCTTGAAAGGGGGTCAGTGTCTGGGTGGTGGACACATGATGTAGGGGAGTATGGAAGCTTACTTGGAGGAATTTTCCACTCCAGCCTTTCGTAGCTGTGCTGGGCCCAGGGTCTGATCATGCCAGACCTGTGCCCCTGAGCTTGTCTTGTGCAGTAAACAGTTGACAGTCAACCAACTCCATCCCAAAACTCATTGCTGACAAAGCCTCTCTTCCTGGGTCTAGGCAGGCACCTTGAGGCCAAATTCAGAGGAGCAGGGTTGAGATCCTAGAAGGCCAGTTTGCACTCTGGCAGAAGGCTTGGGTTTGCGGGGAAGCTGGGCTTAGTCACCTTTGGTGCTGAGGCTCTGTTGCCCGGGCTGAGGATGGAGCACGCAGCAGAAGAACCAGGTGAGTATCATCTAGGAGCTCTGTGGGTGGGGCTGGCGTGCCCAGTGAGAAGGACAGGTAGAGGCTGGGTGGGGGGGCAGTGTGGAGACCCCCGAGAATGGCAGAGGCTTGGCTCTGCTCATTGGCTCCTAGGAGGTTGCACATGGGGTGAGGAGTCCTCCTCTGCCTGCCAGTCTTAGAGCAGGGCTGTGTGCACGTGTGTGTGCGTGCGAGGACTGGAGAAAGGAAGGAGCAAGTACCATCTGCTGCTACGTTCCACACACTTACATGTCATTTATTGCTCACCATCATCCCTGTGACTCCTCCTTCCTGTCACTCGCTGAGGATATAGCATTGCAGATTCATGTGCATGCTTCTTGGCCTAACTTCTGTTTCCTGGTTGGCTACAAGGTCCCTGAGGAGTGGCATATCTGTCTTTACTTGGTCTGCCTCTAGAGTTTGCATGACACCCACACCCACATACTACTCCAAAAACAACAACAACAACAACAACAAAAAACCCCTTTGTTTGAAGGCTACCTGCAGCCACTTTCCCCACCATTTTGTAGCTGTCTCCCATGATCCTTAGCAAAGAAAAGAGAGTTGTTGGAGGTATGGCTGCAGTGGGGCGAACTCTGAGGTTCTGTGTCTGGGTGGTCGGATTGGTCTGCAGCCTGTGGAGGGCACCTCAGGGAGATGACTGTGTTGGCCTGCTCCTCCTGTGCAGGAGGGACCTCTGGGTGGGCTCTTCTTGTCAAGTGCACCTGAGCCATCGTTTGGGGAACAACTGGAAGCCGCTGTTCCATCCGCTTGTCTGTCTGTACTTGTGTCTGTCGATACCACCAGGGAAGAATGTTGTAAATCAGCTGCATGTCTAATTAAATGTCTTTCCAAAGAGAATGGCAGAGTTGAACAAAGGGCTTATTTATCCTCTTTCATCGAGGCAGGCATCTAATCTCAGGTGTCAATGAAGACAGAGGGAGAAACGGCCCCAGAGCCAGGCTGCAGCTGCTATTCCTCAGAGGCAGCTCAGATCTGGCCTGGTTACCTGGACCCTTGGTGGGTGGTGGCCCCACTGTTAGGAGAATGTGCCAGGAAGGTTTCTGTACTGGTCACTGCAGAGGCTTTCCCCTGCGAGAGGAGCTCTCTCTGCTAGGCTCCTCACCACCCCGGCCTTCTTGCCAGCCAAGCCATTCTTTGCCAGAGACACCATTCTGTCTCTCCTTTGGGCTGTCTTTCTCACTCCGCTTGTTTCTCTGGGATGGTGCTAACTTCATTCCCTTCTGTCTGTCTTTGCCCCTCCTCTTGATGACCTTGGGTTCACTTTCTCATCTCTGTTCAGAGGGCAGGCAGAATACTTGATTCTTCCTTCTCTAACTCTGCCTTCCCTAGCCCAGGGGGCCTCAAGTCTTTCTCCTGAGACAGACCCACTTACTCTTCACATGCAGAAGAATTATGTCTATTACCTTGAGTTTTCCAGTCTCATGGGCTCAACCAGAACAGGACACCAGCCATGCTTTGCTTCCTGTCGTCTGAGCCACAAGTTCATTCAGGGCATACATCGACTCGTATCCCCAACATGTGTATCCCCACTCGCTAATGCAAGGAAGAAGTTTGATGAGCTATCTAATGCTATTAGATTCTTAGAGGCAACTTATAGGTATCCTGTAGGTATTAGATCTCTTTTCATGGAGATGGGAAACTTTAGCTTGGAGTGATCAAGTTATTGTTGTAGTATTGCTGTCTGGTCATCTCCCCTCTCCAAAATCCTACGTACTAGCTACCACTGGCCCCATGTGTCAGATGAGGAGGGAGGAGAGAGATTGTATGAGATGAGCAAGGTCTTACCACTCCGTGTTGGAGCTGGGATGAGGCCTGGACCTGTCTTCCCATACCAGAGCTTTCTTCACACTGTGTAAGTGTTCCCAGAGGGGCAAAGCCCGGGAGGTGGTGGGCACGGGTCCCAGAGCCCTGTCCCTCGCAGGCATCTTTGGATCTGACAGCAACACATGCCCTTCCAGCTGGTCTGTTGGAGAGCAAAAGTGATGGTAAATATTTAATTGTGCTTCCACCATAACTTTCTGCCAGAACTCTCAATATGCTTTATAAATGCAAATGAGTGTGCGCTTCCTCTCTAGGGAGATGTAAACTTCCTCAAATCACTTTTATTCAGCCCCCACCAGAGTGCAAAGCCATCATTAGGAGCTCTCGGAGCCAGAAACAAAACTGCCCTTAATCATATCGAGGGGATGGTTTACAGTTTTGTGGTCTTCTGTCTCCACAGTGGGCGGGATGTGAAGAATGAATTCTTCTTGCTGCAACTTCTGTCCAAGAGACTGTACAGAAAACATTCTTTATAAGCAAATTCAATTACAGCCTAGATCAGGTGACCTTGATTATCATGGAGTCTTAGTGTGAGCGTATGGAAGCAGCAGAACAAGGGAGCCTTTCCAGGGTTTAGGAATGAAGGTTAATTCTTATTTTTCATTCTGGATTCCGTTTGCCCTGCCACCAGCATTCCGGTGATTGGAATGGGAGATGTAGTTCTGAGGACTTTTGTTGCTTCTCACCCCTCCCCACATCCCTGAGTTACAGGACGTTCCTGTCTGCCAGATGGGATTCTACTGAGATTTGAGGTGGTTCACGGCAGGCTGGGAAGCTGTGTGACTTACAGAAAGTGCTGTGCTTCTCTGTGCCCATTTCCTTCTCTGTCCCATGGGCACTTTGCCCCTGCTTCAGACCACCTGGCAGAGATATTTTAATAATCACGGGATGAGTTTCTCCAGAGTCTCTTGAGTGCCTTCTGAGAAGAGGATTATGTAAATGTAGGTGTCATTATGATCATGATTAGTGCTGTGAAGTGGAGATGAGGGAGAAGGGAGGGTCCCTCCACATGGGGACCAGCCTCCCCAGCTGTCAGATGAGTTGGAGAGGAAACAAGCTTAAGAATCCCACTCAGGTTCCTGGGTTCCTCCAAACAGTACTGAGTGTGGTTCTGATCCTGATCCAGACTCAGAGTGGGCAGGTGAGCTCTCCCAGACAGCTTCCAGTTTGTGCCCATCCCCAGTACATGGAGGCTGAGGTGGTAGCTGGATTCTCATCATCAGGTGGGGGTGAAGGCACTCCTGGCCTATGGGTCTGTCTCCATATGCATTCATGTGCCACCCATTCCCCACAGGCACCTGTGAGTACTGGCTCTTCTTTGTAGTATATGCAAGTCGGAGTGGCTGTTTCTGGGTCCCCTTTATCAGCCTTGCTCAGGCCCTCGGGCTCTATGTTGCTCTTCCTGGGCTCCAATAGATGGTGAGGCCTCTGGCTGTCCAGGGCCCTGAGTGCTGGACTGACTCCCATCTGGAGTAGGAAGCTGTCTTGATCGAGGCCTGGCTTGTGAGAGACAGGGAACTTCTTTTCTCAACACACATCCTATCACTTTTCATTTCTTTTCCCCAATCCTGGCTAGAGGATAGGTTTTTCCATACACCTTCAATTTATGCCAGTGAAGAATCCTGCTTCCTACTGGGCCCAGGATTTTATAACTCGGCTTTCTGCATTCACATCTCTCTCCTTCCTGAAGCCACAAGCGCATGAGGTAGGGAAGCACAGTGGGAGGGACAAAAAGGAAAAAGAAAAACCATGTATCACCTCTACCAACCTATCCCTGTTTGTCCAGCACCCATGCATCTAGGATGCTCTGGTACCCTGGGGAATCTAGACAAGGTACCTCCTCCAGTGTATATGGCATTATGCTACAGAGTTTTAAAGATGGACCTTTATGGGGGACTCTGGCACAGACCTTTCATCTGAGCTGATCAGGAGGCTAAGGGCAAGAAGCAGCTGAGCCCAGGAATTTGGGGCCAGCCTATGTAACATGGCAATATCTTGTGGGTGCTTTTTGATGTTACTGTTGTTTGCTTGTTTTTAAAAGTTGTCCTTCTGGGGCTGGAGAGATGGCTCAGCAGTTAAGGTACTTGCCTGCAAAGCCTTACAACCTGAGCTTGATTTCTCAGTACCCACATGTATGTATATATCTGGAGTTTGTTTGCAGTGGCTAGAAGACCTGATGTGCCTATTTTCTCTCTCTCTCTTTCTCTCTCTCTCTCTGTCTCGCTCAGCTTGCAAATAAATTATTTAAAAATAAACATAAAAGTTTCCCTTATGCAACAATTTGATAAATACATTAAAGAGTACATTGAGCCAGATATAGTGGCACATACCTTTAAGTCCAGCGTTTGGGAGGCAGAGGTAGGAGGATCACAGTGAGTTCAAGGCCAGTCTGGGACTACATAGTGAATTTCAGGTCAGCCTGGGCTAGAGTGAGATCTTACCTGAAAAAGTAAAAACCAAACAAACAAAAAACCCACTTTCTGTTCTTGGGTTAGGCAGAGTTCTCTGATATGGTAGTAGACTATTAAAAAAATCTGATAAATTGAACTTTGTCAAAATTTAAAACATCTGCTTTTGGAAAGACACCATGCAAACAACGCTAATTTAACTCAAAGGATTTAAAAAGACACGAAAGTAAGATGGTGATTAACGGAGAAGAAGAAGGTGTTAATGACAGGAGAGGGGAATCAGAGGAAAATACAAGCCACAGAATGGGTCTTGAGTGTACACAGAACCCTCTGGAGACTCCAAGATGCCTGAGTAGAAGGGCTTTGTGCTTGACTCCTCCACAGAGAATTCTGACAAGTGAGTGGCAGCCATTTCCAAGAGAACATGGAGACCTGGGACGGCAGCACAGAAAGACAGGCAAAGAAGAGAAGCAACTATGGCCTCTCCCTGGACTTCTGCTGCCAGCAGTGCTCAACCTGTGGCATCTGGGATACATCCCGCATACTCTTCACGTTTCTACTGCCACCATTGCCTTTGTAGGACACCATCCTGACAGCGGAGCTCCCTCCAATAGGGTCTAAGGAAACATCTGCCTCCTTCTTTGTCCCTGGCATCACCATTCCATACTGAGTGCCCCCCACACACCGCTAGGATGTCCCTGCACACAGCACTGGAATCAGGTGAGCTCTCTGAGCCCACTGACACGCATGTGCACCATGCCACTGATTGTAGCTGGAGTCCAACTGAGCCTACCATACCAACATGCTGTAAGACACATCTTCAGGGAAAGACCTTTCCTATGAAGGTTGCTCTTCTATTGACAGAGATGAGGAATCTATAAGGTACACAAATATCAATATAGAGACATAAGAAATATAAAAAAGCAAGATAACATGATGCCTCCAAAGGAATACTATTTTATAGCAACAGACCCCAAAGAAAAGGAAATTGAGGAAATGCCTGACAAATGATTCAAATAATGTTTCTAAGGCAGCCCGATGAGATGTGAGAGAATATAGACAGGCAGACAATTCAATAAACTTTTAAGAAAACAATTCATGATATATATGAATGAGAAATATAGCCAAGAGAGATCATGGGAAAGACACATAAATACTGGAACTGAAGAACTCAATCAAATATAAAATACAGTTAAGAGCCTCAGCAAAAGAACAGAGCCTGGAGTCTGCACCATAGTTTTGCTCAGAGAAGGAATCCATATCATCACCTCCTGATTGAATGAATTCACACTATCACCAGACTGACCCTTAAAAATGTTTAAAAGAGTATTTTATCTGGAATCAAAAGGACAATTACTGCCATTAAAGAAACAGCAACTGAAAGAATGAAATCAGTGGTAAAGCAGAGACATAAATGAAAATGAATCAATTCTTACCACTGAAAGAAAACCACCGAATCACCAAAGTAAACTATAGTGATGGAAAGAAACAAAGGAAGAATATAGAAACCCACTAGAAGACAGTTAACAAAATGATAGAAATAATAACTTTGGTTTAAATGAGCTAAATCTCTCAATCAAGAGACACACAGTGGTCATTTAAATGAATTTAAAAGGTAATTCAGTTATATGCTGCTTACAAGAAACCCACTTTGACCTCAAAGACACACATTTCTAGGTAATGGAAATGGAAAAATGAGCAAGATACTTTATATGATAAAAATAGGCTTTAAATCAAATACTATAAAGAGACAAAACCACTATATAATGACAATGGGATCAGTTCATTATGAAAAAATTTATATATATATATATATATATATACACACACACACACACACACACACACACATATATATATATATATATATATATATATATATATATATATATATACACAAATGCTAGAGCCACACAAGGCAAATATTTTTAGACTAAAAACTAAAGATGTACAATCCAGTACAATAATAGTTGGAACCATACTTTCATCAATAGACATCAAAATCATATCATGTATCTTATCAGACTCCAAAGGAACAAAAGTAGAGATCAGTAACTAGAAGAACTTAGGGACTGTACAAATGCACAGAAACTCAACAGCATGCTATCAAGTTACCGATGGGGTCAGTGAAGAAACCAAAAGGGGAATTTAGCTAAGATGAGCAAACCTCATGAAGCATCAAAAAAAAAAAAAAACTAACCAAGACATACAAAGAAAACCTAAATAAAATCAGAACTGAAAAAGGAGATATTATAACTGATACTACAGAGGATTATTAGAGACTATTGTGAACAACTACATACCAAAAAATTGAAAACTTAGAAATGGATAAGTTTCTGGGCACATGTAACCTGTCAAAATTGAACCAAGAAGAAATAGCAAAGCTAAACAGACTCAGAATGAACTGTAAGATTGAATCAGTAATACAACACTTCCCAACAAAGGAAAGCCCAGAACTTGATGGCTTCATTACTGAATCACACAAAATGCTTAAAGAATAGCTAGTGCACTTCTTCTCAACCTATTCCATAAGATTGAAAAGAAAAGAACTCTACCAAGCTCATTCCGCAAGAACAGCATTGCTCAAAAACCCAAACGAAGCACAGGCATCCCACAGAAAGGAACAATACAGATTGGTGGGTAACCCTAGTGAACATCCACGTAAACATTCTTAGCAAGGTACTAGCAGACCCCACCCAATGATAAAGTGTGATTTATCTCAGGGTTCAAGAATGATTCAACATACACAAATTAATCAATTTAATAAAGCACAGTAATAGATTGAAAAACAAAAATCATGTGATCATTTAAACAGATGCAAATAAATTCATAAAATTCAACATCTCTTAATGATATAAACCCTTAAGAAATTAGGTATTAAAGAAACATAGTTCAACTCAATATAAAAAAAATAATCTAGTTAAAATGGGAAAATGTTCTAAATAGACGTATCTCAGAGGAAGACATACTGATAACCAAAAGTATATGAAAATATTCTCAACCTCATTAATCATCAGGGAAATGCAAACCAAAGCCATAATGAAATATCATTTCACCCCATTTAGAATGACGGTTATAAAATAAGACAAAAAATAACAAATGCTGGCAAGAATGGGGAGAAAGAGGAACTCATGTATTGCTGGGGAGAATATAACATATTCATTATGAAAAATAGTGGGGACGTTTCTCAGAAAAATTAAAATCACATTACCATCTTATTCAGCAGCCCCATTTCTGACTATGTATCCAAAAGAAATGCAATTATCAGAGATACCTTTAGGCCCATGTTTCTTACAGTACTGTATATAATAGCCAAGCTGTGTAATTAATGAAACTGTCCATAAATGGATGGCTGGAGTGGAAAGTGGGGTGTAGACACAGTGGAATGCTATTCAACATGAAGAAAAGACAGTGTCTTGTCATTTTTAGAAACATACATACATATGGAAGACAGCATGTTAAGGGAAGTAAGCCAGACACAGAAAAACAAAGACTACAAGCTCTCACTCATCAGTGGAAGCTTAGAAAGATGAACACATGGGAGTAGAGGTTGGAACAGAAGTTACTAGAAGCTGGGTGTGGACAATAGTGTCAGAATAGTCAGGAAAATGAAGCAGTCCCGATGCACTAAGGAATAGTGAGTAACTGTAGTCCAAGATAATTAATTATCCATTGCAAAATAACAATGAGAGGAGAAGGGATTGGAACTCCTCAGCATATAGAAGCAATATTCCAGGGATGTATAATGTGTTACATTATAATAATGTATCTCAGAAATAAGCATCAATATTGTATGTCAATTAAAAATAAAAGTTGATTTTCTGCTTTCAGGGTATAAGCTTCGGGGAAGGGGGAAGTATAGCTGGATGGGTGGTAGATCTGTCTTTAGATTATTGAGGAATCCCCCTACTGAGTTTTCAAAGTGGCTGTACAAGTTTTCTCTCCTACCAACAGTGGATTGGGGTTCTTCTTTCCACAAGACCCTCATAAACATTTGCTGTCCTTTAATTTTGCCTGAAGAAAAGGTAAACAGTGCTGTACTCATAATATTTTTAAAAATTATTATATTTGCTTAATTTTGAAATTATTCTATCATTAAATGGCAATGACACGTTTGTCAAAGAACAGGTCTAGCATGTGTTGAGTCCACAGTAGTATGACTCTTCAGTACAGCTATTTAAATCAAGTAAGCAAACTACCAATGTACAGATGTTTTAAAGCACTCACAAAATTGGAATATTTTGTCTTAATAAATTATTATTTTATTCCCATGGCAAAAAAATGTAAAGGAAACAAAAATATAGTCCTTGACATCCTGGCAAGAGACAACCAACTCAGGCTTATCGTGTAGCCCCAAATGAAACCCTGGAGAGAGTGACAGGATAGCAAGAGATCTATCAGCACAGCTAATCAGTCAACCCAGGAGAAGTCAGCATGACAGACACCAGCGATTTCCAACACGACCTAAGGCAGAAGTACAGAGACCCTAAAGATCTCAACAATAAAGCAGTCTTAAAACTCATCCACCATGACTCAAGGAACTGAGTGGAAGAGGGGGCAGAAAGAATGTAAGAGCCATGGTGGGGGAGAATATCCAGAGACATTACCTCCCTCAGCTACAACACACAAGGCGGGAACCTGGCTGCCTGTTGTGCTATCCATAACCCCCTACCCCACAGATTGATCCAGTATGTCCACCGAGGAGGATACCCAATGGGTTGGGGACAGGGAGGAGGGAAGTGGGGATACGAATACAATATTTGCTCATTCAGTGTATCTAATTTTGGATAATAAATATATAAAAAATTTATAGTCCTTGAGAAACTTAAAAAATATTCCTTATAAATATTCACATTGAAAGATAAAAGTTAGGGTTGACGATATAGCTCAGCAGTTAAGGTGCTTGTCTGCAAAGTCAAGGACCTGGATACAATTCCTCAGTACCCATGCAAAGCCAGATGCACAAAGTGACACGTGCATCTGGAGTTTGGCACCCATTCTCTCTTTCTCTGTGTTTGCCTCTCTTCTCTCTGCCCTTCTCTCCACTTGCAGATAAATAAAAATATTTTAAAAGTAAAAGTTAAAAAAGAGCCCTCAAAATGATAAGTAAAATGAACAAGACAATTAAAAATGGAAAAATATTTAAACATATACTTCTTCAAAGAATATACATGGCAAACAAATATATAAGTGACAAGATATCAAATATCATTCATCAATAAAGAAAATTATAGCCATAATATACCACTGCAGACCCATTGAAATTTGGCTGGGATTTAAAATAACTGACCATTTCATGTGTTGGTAAATATATGGAGGAACTGGAATTCTCATACCCTCTCTCATGTTAGAGTTTGAAACTAGATATAAGAAATGGTGTAAACAAATTGTATTATATCTATATAATGGAACTCCACCTAGAAAGAAGAAGACATAAACCAGGCATGGTGAGGCATACCTATATTCCCTGAATTTAGAAAGAAGTCTGAGTCAGCCAGTCTATACTACATAACAAGACCCTTGTTGAACCTCCCAATCCCCAAACAACAAAAGCAAAGGTATAAACTAATGGCATGCTGATAAAAACAGTTTATATATGGGTTGAGGAGCTGGTTCAGTGTTGAAAGTACGTGACTGCACAGCCCGTGGGCCTGGGCTTGATTCCCCAGTACCCAGGTAAAGCCAGATGCACAAAGTGTCTCATGCATCTGGAGCTTGTTTGCAGCAGCAAGAGGCCCTAGACTGCCCATACTTTCTTTCTCCCTCTTTCTGTCTCTCTTGCTCACTCTCAAATAAGTTAATAGAAAATATTTAACACAAAACAGTATATATTATATGATTCAGTTTCATGATATTCAATAAAATGGTGTTTATAGTGACAGCAGATCAGTCATTGCCTGGGGGAAGAGACAGGATTGGTTAGGAGCAAGAGGTATATAAGTTCAGAAAGGGATAAAGGAACTGTGAAGAGTGATTGAATATATTTACTATCCTGACAGTGGGGATAGCATTTGACATGAGTATTCGTGTTGTCAAAGCTTCTTGGATTCCTTTGGTATTGGGGAAAGGGAGTGGGTATGTGTGTCTGGGATCAAGGGCATTGACAATCATGGGAAGGTGGAGACTTGGGAAAGTGGCTGGAGTCCTGGGTACCTCCACCCAAGGTCATCAACAGGGACACCTGAAGGAGAGTGTGTAGGGAGGAGGACAGAGCGATGAGGATGGAAAGCAGCCAGACCAGAAGAGGAGTGCGCCCAGGGCACCCAGCAAGGCCTCAGGGAGAGCCCTTTGGCTGAAGGAGCATGACATGGAATCTGCATTTGGGGGAATGAAGTAGTGGGCGGGCAAATGGGTCCACCCACACAGGCAGCTGAGGTCCCTGGAGAAAAGAGCACAGGCTTTTGTATCAGAAGTTCAAGTACGTGATGGTCTTAGCAGCCCTCTTGCCTCTGTGGCTCTGGAGTAGCATAGAGCAATGCGGACAGGAAGATGTCCTAAACTGCTTCCAGCACTGATGGGTACTGTCATGAACAGCTCTTGTTGTAAGCAAGCACTTTTAACTGCTGAGCCATCTCCCAGGCCCTAAGTTGTTCTATTTTTGATTTGCAGAAACGTTAATGGACACGAGGACGGCTACTGCAGAGCTGGGCTGGACGGCCAATCCTGCCTCAGGGGTGAGTCAGACCAACATCCTTCCATCCTGTGGGGAGGTTCTGGTCCAGAGTAAATGGCAGGGAGCATTGGCCACCAGAAAGCAGTAGCAGCATGGTCTCAGACCCAACCTGTTCCCTTATGTGGTGACATGTAGAGCATCTCCCAGTCCAATCCTTCCAGAAAGCAGGCCCCTAGGCAGCTTGGACCATGGATATATGCAGGCCAGGAGCACTGGGGCACATCAGAAGTTGGTAGTGGGCAAAGTACTGTGGAGAGGGCAAGGGCACAAGGGAGGGGCTGGAGGTCAGAAAGACTGAGGCTGACTTTACCTAGAGCTTAAAGTTTTGTTTTTTCATTTGTATGTGTATATGCTATGTGTGCATATGTGTTTGAGTGTTAATATGTGTGTGGGTACACGTGTGTAAGTGTTATAAAGGCAGACATTGACAAAGGGTGTCTTTCTCAAGCACTCTACTTATTTATTGAGACAGGGTCTTTCACTGGAGTCCAGAGCTCCAATTCTGCTAGCCTTGAGGATGCTCTGTCTTTGCTTCCTGAGTGCTAGGAGTAAAGGTGGGCTGCCATGGGTGCTGGGGATTGAACTCAGGTCCTCATGCTTGTGGCAAGTACTTTACCCACTGAACCATCTCCCTAGCCCCTAAAGAGACATTCTTGATTCATGTGTTCTGTGTTTATGTGCTTAGCCAAACGCTGCAGCTACATAGGTGGAACAGCCTAAAATTGCTCATGGCCTCCTGCGGGATGACCATGTTCATGGATAAGCTGGCATACATCTCTCTTTTGTGACACAGAGCTGGGAGGGAGAAACCACAGAGAGAGAGAAGCCTTCAGAGAGAAGGTGCATGTGAGCTGGCCTTGGGGGAAGTGGATTGGAGTTTGGTGGGTTGTGAACAGAGGGCCTGGGGAGATGTTCTAAATAGAAGCAGCTAGTTCAAACAGTGGGCCATGAATCAATACAAGTAAGAGTCAGTTTGTGTGCGTGGTACGAGTGCAGAGATGAGCTGGGGACAAATTAGAATGTGGCACAGCAGTGAAAGGCCTTGGCTGCTATGCTGAATGAGGAACTTAAGAGTTTAATGGTACAGGAAATAGTTCCTGGGCAGGAGAATAAAAGGGTCCCACCTGATGGTAGGATTGTGGAAAACAGTTGCGAGAAAGGCATTATAGCAGTAGTTACCTTCTTGTTATTGAGCAGAAGCAGCTTATGGAAGGAAGGGGTTTATTTCAGCTTACGGTTTTTTGGGGAAATCTATCATGGTGGTGAAACATGGCGGGACCATGAAGGCAGAGTCATTTCAACACATCAGCAGGGAGGAAGTAGAAAAGCAAGCTGAGTGTGGTCATCAGGGCTGAGCTGTAACACCAAAGTTTGCCCCCAGTGACACTTCCTCCATCAAGGGTCCACCTCCTCTAGGCTCCACAAATTTCCCAAACATGACAACCCAACTGAGGATTAAGTACTCAAATACACCACAGGTATTTCCGGGGCTCTTTCAGTTGCCCTGGTGTGACAGAAGAATCCAGTTAGAATGGGATTTGAGAGGAGTGGAGGAGGAGGATTGGCAATGGTAAACCACCGTGGGAGGAAGGTGTTTGGGGACAGCAGACATGATGTTCCTATCTCTGGCCGGACTTTATGATAAAAGGAGATCAGGATGGAGATCTAGTGATTTCCTCTTCCAATCCAGGAAGTGAAGTCAGGTGGGACTGGGTGGCCCTGGCCTTCCTCACTGTCCTAGACATTCCTTTGTTGGGTAACCTCTGTCCCCCGTGGGGATCTCACACACAGCAGGGCCAGGCCACATTATAGCTACTCCTCAAACTCACCTATCCTGCTGCAGGAAGGGCTCTAATGGGACATGATGGTGTCACCGCTGTGCACTTTCACAGCTCTCACTTCTACCCGACCCTTGCCAATCACTGCCAGGCCTTAGGTAAGGAGAGCAAGGTCCAGATGGAGCTGGTGTTCCCCACAACAGAGTAGGACCTCAGGCCCAAATCCCGTCAGGAATACCATGGGCTACTATGGAAACTACCCTCCTCCAAATGGGCACGTCATGCCACTGATGAGGTGGCACATTTCCAGGGTGCCTGAATAGTAGAAGCTTACTTTCTTTCACAGATTACATTATCATTTGAAGTTGTGTGTCTTTGAAAGGCATAGATATGATTTATAGCCATTTTCCACCTTGATTTTTGTACACAACACCTGTCTTCTTTAAACTTTAGCTGTTTCCTGAGGAAGATATTTCTTGAGGGAAACATTCAGAGTCAAGAGATGCTCTTTAGAGATGGCAGCTGGCTGGGCCACTTGCTGTCTGTCCTCTCCACTCCTAGCATGGCACACCACCTTTTCCCAGGCAACTGGATAGCTCTGCTCTTGATTTCCTAAGAAGCCTGGGCTTGCAGCAACCAGGGGTACATTTAGGCTAGTGCTTGGCTGAATCAAGAGAGAGGTCTTAACGACTATGCTACCATCCCACCCTCTCTTCTCATCTTGAGTAGAGACCTCCAATTCTACTAAACTGCCAGTGCCTTCCATATACAACGGATACAACCATGCTGGACCCCTCCCCACAACTTCACAGGACTTTTCAGTGCCAGCAAGTCCTACATCATTTCAAAGTCTACATCGCTGTGCATTCTTCTCTGATTCCTTTCTATCTCACCACCCCCCTTCTGCCACACCATGACCTTCAGCGTGCACAGCTTGGTGTATTTGCTCACTGTTGGAAATTTGCACCTGTTTCACAGTCTGATCCAGTCTGTTGAAAGTTTCTGATTTGGCCAAGTGATGATGGAGTCATTCATGGAGATGAAGGGCACAAAAGGAGGAGGAGGGGCTCACTGGGAGTTGTTGCAGTTACCTTCTCATTGTTAGGACTAACATCCAACCAGAAGCAGCTTATGGGAGGAAAGGGTTTATTGAAGCTACAGATCCAGGGGAAGTTCCATAATGGAAAAAGAGACTGGCCCCTTTCACAGTTCCAAGCAGAGAGAGAGAGGGAAGCTACCACCAACACCATACACATAGAACAGCAAACAGGAAGGGAGCAGAAAGGAGAGAAATCTCCTTCCCCTTGATATAGCCTTAGGACGAGGTCTTGCAACCCTATCCTAGACTTAATTAATGGCTTCCTGTGTCTCTGGAATTTCCTTCCTGCTTTTCCCTCTAAGGAAGGGATGTTCATTTCTAGCTCCCCTGAGCTTCCTTACATCCTACCCCCTACTGCCTTGCTACCTTCCTGTAAACATCCTTAGAGACCCACCTAAGATAATTAAAAAGATCAAGTTGACAACAAAACCATCACAAAGGGTTTATTTCAGGCTTATAGAATCCAGGGAAAACACCATTAATGGTAGAACAAGTTTGCTCACTTCCATAGATCCATGGCAGAAAGACACTAGCCAGCAAACAGGGCCTCTTGGTTCAATCAGAACCACTACATGCTACCTGGTGAGCAAAGGGAAAAGGTAACACATTTGTATCCTGACAAAGCCAGTGAGGAGCTGAGCTTCCACTAAAGCTGTGGCTATGCTGAGGACCATCCCCGAGGGCCTCTGTGACCCCTTTGCTGGGCTACCCTCCACATTTTAGGGCAGTGGCAACTTCAGAGAGGTGGGTGGGGTTGGAGGTAATCACTACAGTGCTCTGTAAATCTGAAAATGGTGGTCTTTATTGCTCTATGGTACCCCATCCCCCCTTTGTCCCAGTTCTAGATACTATATGACCTTTTCTTCTGACCTTGTTGAAAAGAATCCAGAGTCAAGGCCTGGTCAGCCCTCAGAATGAGTGTACCACTTCTCGTGCGTAAGTGTGTGTGTACAATTGTGTGTATGTTAGTATGTGTGTATGTATACATGCACATATGCATATCTATGTACCTGTGTGTCAGTATATATTTATGTGTATATATGCATATATGTGTACATGTTTGTTTTTCTGTGTGCATCTAATTATATTTGCATGTTTATGTGTCTATATATTTGGATATATATGTATATATTCATATGTGTGCCTGTATGAGTATATATTTGTATGTATAAATGTTTATATTTGTGTATATATGTCTGTGTATATGCTTTGTGTTTATGTATGTGTACGTGTATATACTTCTATGGGTTTATGTATGTGCATACATGTGTGTTTGACATATTTCTATGTATCTATGTGTGCGTATATGCCTGTGAAGACGTGTGTGCCTGTGTGTGTGTGTGTGTGTGTGTGTGTGTGTGTGTGTGTGTGTGTTTAGGTGAAGTCAATGGGAGGATTGCTGGGTTAGCTGCTGAGCTTCTGGGACATGCGCCGTGGAGGGAAAGACACTCCTGTGAATGTCTGTGTCTGCTCATTAACTGCCCACAGGAGCTGCTCACCCATAAATGCAGGGGCACACAGGCCTTCACCCACAGCCACTATGTGGTGTGGGTGTCCTGGTGTGGATTGACTTGGCCACTTGATGGCTGCTTCCCCATCAGATCGTCCAGGCCCCCTTGCCAGCCAGCCCCTCATGGGAGTAAGGAAAATGCACTCAGTAAAGAAAGCCACTCTAATTACTCCTCGTCTGTTTCATGGCCGGGCAAAATCAATTCAGATTTACCAGGGCTGGTCTGTAAAACTTTATGGAGCAGCAGTTAAGGCCTGAGGCGTGACACCAGGTCTGCTCGCATCCCACATCTCAGCTTGGCTGCTCCCTGCATGTGTGATCTGGGCAGGCCATTTTTCTGGATCCTTTGCACCATGGGTTGAACCATATCATCTAGCAGGCAAATTTGGTGGAGTTTTCCTTGGCACATACTTAGGAAATGCTAGCACATCGCCAAGCCTCTGCCGGGCTGAATTTTTTCTCATCTTTCTTTGATGATTCAATCCTACTAATTAAGACAGAAAAGCCTGAGCTAAGTTAGACAGATCCAAGGGAAATTTAGCTGTGGGCAAAATGGTTTTGTGAATGGAACTTCCTGTATTTGACTTTGGAGTCATGCCAGGGGCAGGAGGAGAGAGGGTGGTGTCTGCTTCTGTCTTCTTAGTCTAGTGCCACTGTATGACAACCTGGTAGCCTATGGCTTGGTGCTCCTGTCTCTGCCTTAGGCAGGGATTTTCAGTGGCCAGCGACTGAAGAGCACAAATCAGTCCTGCAGGAAGCAGCTTGGCTCAGGGACCTGGACAGTGGAGGGCTTGTGTGGCTTTAGGCTTGGGCCAGTCCAGGGCCCTGAAGTCATTCAGTCTCTCCACACCCTGCCCTCTTTTTAAATTTTTTCTCTCCTCTGTTTCTCTTCCCACCCCTTCTCTTTTATAAAAAGAATTTATTTTTGACATTTTTCATATATGTATATAATGTATTTTGATCTTATTTCCCCCAACTACTTTCTTCTATCCCCCTCCTATGAGCACCCTTCTTCTTCCCCATTAATTCTATCTTCTTTTCATGTCCTTGTTTGTAAGCCATTGTGTCAACTAGGGTTGCTTATGTGACATGGGTAGAAGGTTATTGGCTGTGGAATGGGCAGCCTACCTGTGCCCCCAGCACTGATGAACCCCACTCCCCTGCTCCCAGCAACCATGGCAGCCATTAGTTATACTAGGAGGTTTGGGGTGTCCTGTATCCTTCCCAGTGGATGGTGAGGTCTCCTCAGCCTTCCTCTTCCCTTTGCTCAGGGGCACTGGCCCAGGCTGGGGCTCCTCTTGGTCACAAATGACTGCAGCAGCTCCTGCCCTTTAGCCTCCTATGCATGTGCTGGGGAAGAACAAATGCTTGTTATTGATCCTTCCAGCAGGGCTTCCTGCTGACCCAGCCTGACTGGTGGCTGGAATCCTGAGCCCAATCCCTGTAACCTAAAAGTGCGGAGTGCTTAGTGCCCACACTGAGTCAGTGTCCACCCTATGTTTAGTGTGCCCACAGGAAGCCTGGAGACTGAAGAGAAGGAAGAAGTAACTGTTCAGAGAGAGAGAGAGAGAGAGAGAGAGAGAGAGAGAGAGAGAGAGAGAGAGAGAGAGTCAGGATATAGTTTTCAGAAAGATGAACGGATGCTTAATAAAGAGGGAAAAAAAGTCTCACACTGTATAACATGAACACAATCTATACCCACCCATGCAAGCGCTGATCCTCACAGACCCATCTCATAGATGAGGAAACTAAGGTACAGAGCAACTGGTGAATTGCCTAAGGTCACAAGGCTAAAAAGTGCCAATGCTGCTGCCGTCGACCTCCAACCAGCAGGCTCTCTGGGGGGGACAACCTATGTGACATCCCACATGGAAAATCCAGCTACATTCTGCAAGACCCAAGTTGAATCTCTGTGAGAGCCTTGAATTCTGGCTCAGTCTGTAAAAGGCTTTTCCCCCTCACAGGCATGCGTGGTATTCTTCCGGGAGCTGTCACCTAAGAATTAGTGTGGCTTTCACTGCAAAGAGAAGCTGGCCCCCCTGCTGGTGGCCTCTGACCCTCAGATCCCTCCCTCCTCCCCTTCCCTCTCCAGGTAAACCACAGCGCTAAGTCAGAGCTCCTCAGCCTAGGCCTCCCTCCCACTCTTTATCTTTTTCTCTCTCTACCAAAAGGCCTGTAATTAGGAAACATTAGCAGACTCCAAACAGCTTTCATACCTGAAACATCCTCCCTAATTGCACTCAGCAGAGCTCTTCCCTGGCTATTAATGTCACTTTTATGAAGCAATGAGGAGCAAAACACCCCAAGGCACTTAAAACATTTTTTATATAATATGCGTCTTTTAGGAATGGAAGTTTAAAATCACCTGCCTGACAGAGACCGTGATAGACAAAGCATGGGGGCTCAGGACCAGAGCCAGGAGATGGCCCATGAATTTCAGAGCCTGCTCTCCGCAGGAAGGGAGAAGGTTGATGGGCGCTGGATGGATTCTCAGAAGGAGGAGAGTTGGACCAGTGATTCACGGGGGTGTGTCTACATATGTGTGCCTTATGGGATAAGGACAGAAAGACAGAGAAAGAAGGAAAGAGAGAGACAGAGGGAAGGAGAGAGGGGGAGAGACACACACAGACATGGGACCCCGGGAGTTGTAGTGTGGTACTAGAACCTTGATGTCTGGCAGGTTTCTTTTCCTGCTTTTAGAAATTCCTCACAGACTCTCATTCATCAGCAGAGAAGGTCTGTTCAAAACTCCAGAGGTTACCCAAGCCCACCACAACTCCCTTACTGGGGAAGTTCTGGTCCCAGAAAGAAATAGTCGGCTGAAGTGAGTCACCCAGGACAGTTGGAAGCAAAAAGGCAGGTAGGTGGACAGCATCTCCTCCTTGGCCAGGCCTGATTTGCTTGTACCTTGACAGGCTTACCCTTCTTTGCTCAGATGGACACGTGTCTTTCTCTAAAACTTCCTGCGAAGACAGCGCCTACCACGTTCCTTATCTCAACTCTGAAACCTTTTGGCAAATAGTGTGTGAGTAGTCTAAGACCAGTTCTTCTCGTGTTGAAGGACAAGGGACAGAAGGAAACAGGCTCCTGACAATGGCAACCGAAAAGAGCAGATGTGAGTCAGGCCTACCGGCTGAACTCACAGCTCTGCAGATTGGAAGCCTGGTGGTATGAAGTATAATGGAGAGGGCTCCGTGCCTGGGCTCAGGAAGGATGGACGTCGGGGCTTCAGAAACGGGGCAGTGCTCTGAGGAAGCCTTGCTTTGGTTGCTGCCCACGTGAAAGAATCATTTGACTTAAGCACACTGGATTTATGAAGGAACAAGCACAGGGCTTGGAAATCTGAAGATATGGGATTATTTCCATTTTTCTGCTAAGTTCTTTAACGCCTCTGGGCTCATAGTCTACATTTATAAGATGGGTAATAGAAGAGCTTATTTACAGAGTGACTGGGAGGATTAGATTAAATTGTGTTTGCCTTGATTTTTGTAAGCTGTAAAAGCTCAATGCAGCACCGCTTGCCCTGACTTGTACTAGTGGCAGCATTGACCCTTGTGGGGTACAACCGGCATGGGCCTCTAGGGAGGCCCCAGCAGGCCTTCCTTTGATATAAGAATGCTGATATATGATCACTGGTTCAGCATTTGTTAGGTTGTGTTTCTTGTCTGAAGACTAGAGGGCACACCCTGTTATTAAATAGCAGAGTCATTATTAACTCCTACTATGACTGGTCAGCATCAATTAAGCACTGACTGTGTGCCAGGCATTGTGCTTTGTTTGTATCACTTCACTGGTTTTCTCCAGAACTTCGAAGGTAGGTGGCATTTCTCCATTTCTCAGAGCCGTCCCTAAAGCTCTCACAGACCTGAATAGGGATGTTCCTGAGCTTGCCCCCAGGCTTGTTTACTTTGCACCACTGTCCATGGATGGAGGAGTCTATCAAGGAATCTCAGAGACCTTTGAGAAGCCAGAGGGCAGGTGGGGCAATGGGATGAGGTCAATGATTCCCACTGTTCTACAAATGGAAGGGATAGATTTGTAAGCCATGGGCCAGGGAGAAATGTATGCAGTAAATAAGAAATGAGCAGTTTTGCTTATTGGTTTGTGTGTGTGGTATGCACATCTGTACATGCATGTTCACATGTGTGTATGCAAGGATGTGCATGCCTGTGTTAATAAGCTTCATATCAATGTCGGGTGTCTCATTCATTGCTGTCCACCTTCTTTCTTTGAGACAAAGTCTGACACTGAATGCCAACTGGGATCAACTAGCTACTCAACTAGCCCTAGGGATCCTGCTGTTTCTGCCTCCCTGGCACTGAAAGTACAGGTGCACACCACCACACCCAACCACGCTCAGCTTTTACATGGGTGCTCATACTTGAGGGATAAGCGCTTTACTCACTAGCCATCTCCCAGTCCCCGATTCTTTTTTTTTTGGGGGGGGGTTTGTTTGTTTTACTTTTTTTTTAAATATAAATTTATTGTCCATAATGAATTACATTATTTAGTGGGCAAACCATGAGTTGTTATCCCAAATTCTCCAATTCCCACCCCCTCCCTGATCAGTTGGATAGCCATTCAATCAACACAGGATAGGCCAATGAGACAGAAACCAAGGATTTGCGACACAAGGACCCCTAAACTTGCAACATTAAGACAGCCTTAATACTCCCCGATTCTTTTGAAAGTGAGTTCTCTAGGGGAGCTTGAGTTTAAGGACAGAGTAGCAAGTCCAGGTGGAGCATGGAGCAGAAAGGCTCGCTCACAGACCAAAGGAGCCCAGATCAGAAATCCAGAAGATATAAGTGATTCCAGCCGATGGTGGGCTAGCCCCCTAGGCCTTGACAAACACCCAGGGAGTAAGCACTTCTGGAGAGGAGAGCTGTCAGGAGACCCCGGGGACCTGCTTTGTCCCTCCAGCGGCCTCAGCATTAATTCTCCATTGTCATCTCCGCTGGGTTCTACACATCATGGTGGAAATAGCAAGTCCAAGCCATGTCATTTGTCATGAAGGGCCGAAGGGTAGCTAGCCCTCCAGAAAGATGCTGAAGTTGAGATTCAGACTTTCTGATTTCAAAGCTGTGCTTTGAAACCAACATGGCCAATGACATTGGCTTGTATTTGCATTTTGATACAATTATTCAATAGTGAACCAGGGAAGTGAGGCAATTCTGGAGGTGATGTGTGTGGCTAACAATCATGTGGGAATTTGGGGTATCTTTCAGAGTGATGGGGCTTTTCTCAGCTCTTGGTTGAGCTATACCTCAGCATTAGGGTGTCAGATTCATGGACACACAAAACTTCCACTGAGTCCGTGGCCCCCAGGTTCTTGTTTTATGAATTTTGGCAAATGAAACCCAGAGACCACAGAGGGTGAAGTTTAGAAAGATTTTAGCATAGAACTTCAGAGAAGGACGGAGTCCTGCTGAGAGTTGGGGTGGGGGGCTCCTGGAAATGGGAAAGTCTGCCTGGTGACTATGATGGGGTCTTTTATTGGAATTTACTTGATGGGGACTGAGCTAGTTAGTCCAGTTTTCAGGTATTCAGGTGCTACTTGGTTTCCAGGAAAGCGAATAAACCCATTTACATTCCTAGGAAGGGGAATTGTCCTTCTTGGAAAGTAGTGATCTTTCAGGAATATTCTGACATTTCTCTAAGCAAAATGGAGGCTGCAAGGACTCCTTCAGGGAAAAAGAGAGAAGGAAGAAGAAGCAGATTTCTGTCTCCTTATAGGTTCAAGACCATTTTTTGCTTTACTTTTAGTTACCCCCAAAGTGCCTCAACATCTCCAAGGAGCTGACCCCGAGGGGCAGGGATAGGAAAGACCAGACTGATTTCAGCTATTAGAATAGGACAAGTCCAAATCCTAGGTGACAGGGACGTCCAGTCTGCCTGGTGCTGGCCTGAGCATCTCTGAAGTGATGGGCTTAATCTGGGAGCTGAATTTTTAAAGAGACACTAGGAAGACTGGCGAATGTTGAGCGTTGACTGGGAACTAATGAGTGAGCTTGTCATTCAAGGAATGTTCACGGACCTGGGAATCTCAGTCCAGAAATGGTCCAAATCCACATCCAGGAAGGAAGCAAAGGAATGAGATCATCCTCAATGGATGCCAAAGTCCTCTCAAGTAGTTACACATGGTGGCCACATTCGCCTCTAGGGGGGAGGAGGGCAGGCCGACTGGAGCAGGGCCATCCTTCCCAGGCCAGATTTAGTTTCCTTGCCTCCTGAGAATGGGAATGAAGCCAGAATCTCCTCCCAGGAAGGCTTAGGCCCTCCCTCCTCCCATGGCCTCATGGCTGGCCTCAGCTAGCAAGGCACATGTTTCTCAAGGCCACTTCCCCAGCCTGCAGCCCAGTGTCATGGCTTAGCTTGCCCTTGGCCTTTGCTGAAGGCAAATGCCACCAGTCTTTCTAGGGCTAACGCCATGCCCTTCCATCAATGGCGCTTGGGCTGAGTGGAGCTGTGTTAGGCAGCTGGGACCTGGGAGCTGCAGCTCCCGCCCCTGCCTTGTGGAACAAGGCCTTGTTGGGCAGCACTGAGAACCACATTCAATTGACAGCTTAAGATAATCACATGTGTGAGGCACTGGGATAATGGTAGCTGAATACCCTGCCACCGTTGCCATAGTGACCAGCCAAGCACTGGTTCCCCTCCTATTTTTTTTTCTTTCTTGTTTTCTGGACCTCCTTGTTGTAGGGCTGGCTGCTGGGGTGGGGGATGAGTTTGGGAAATGGGAAAGAGGAGAAAGGGGGGAGGGAGGCCCCAGAGGGCCAGCCCATTATATTCTCTTTAAATACCCCAGCTGGAGGTTTTTTAAATCTCAACAGACACTGAGAGAAACAGTGTCTTAATCCCCAGTTCCCTGTGAATTATTTAAAGGGATCCTGTCAGAAGGATGAATTTGTCACTGTTGCAGTGTCAACAGCAGCAGCAGCTGTCATAATGGCTAAGGACCCCACTCCAGGCAGGGCCTGGTACGCCATGTTGCTGCCTGGTGGACATGATAGTGGCCTAGGGGTTGAGGGCCAGAAGCCCCTCCTGAGGCACAAGCTAGCAATGTTAATGTTCCCCACGGTGGGCTGGCAGATCCTGGGGTTTGAAATGTGCTAGGCTGTCAGGAGATGTGTATCATTGGGACCTCAGAAACTTCTAGTAGTATGCTTCATTTAGCCATGGGGGTCTCAGTTCTGAGGGGAGCCCCCTCTTGCTCAGGTAGAGCATAACTGGACAGTGCTTACTTGCCCTTTAAGAAGTGGACATGTCTAAAGAAAAGCCATGGTCCATCCCCTCACTCTCCAAGCACTTGCATGGTCACATATATGCACAGAAATGTCTTGATGATAGAAGAGCAGCGGCAGACAGGAGAGCGCTTGGGATCCCACACATTACTGAGGGAGAGCCCGGCAGGAAACAGGACCTGGGCTGGGAGCAGCTAAGCAGGTGTCTCCAAAGGGCTGGATCCTCGCTAATCCTTCCCCAGGGATTCTGCCTTAGGTTTCAGTACCTCATGGGTTTAAATCATGTTTAGCTCTCACAACCACCTCATGAAGTAAGCATGGCTAGCTTCCCTGAGTTGCAGAAGAGAAACATATTCTGAGAGGTTTGAAGACTTGCCTGCGCTACCCCAGATGGGTTTGGCTGAGTCCAGAACCTGTGCAACCTCCCCATGATCCCTTCTGAGTGATGGTGACATCATCTCTTAACCCCAAGCCTTATCCACTTTTGGGATCAGGTAGGTTCACTTGAGTCCCTCTTCTCCACTTCCTGCATTTCACCACCACCCAAGTTTCCAGATGGATGGGTGGAGTTTTGCTTTCCAAGAGTGTGATGTTTTGTTATGCCCCCATTTCTATGCTGATGCATCCCAAGGAATCCAAGGAGTGAGTCCTTGCTAGGAAGCTGTGGTTCACAGCATTCGTGGTTTTGTATCATGCAATATGGAAGTCCCTTCAAGGTTCTGGGCTTTCAGAGGCAATGCCCCCACTGAATCAGTCACCCATCATTTTAGCGCACCACAAGGGTAACCAATAAGAGGGGGCATTCATGTCCTCCCAGCCCAGAACATCTGGGAAAGTAAATTAAGCATATTGGGAGGTGAGCTGGTACTCAAGTCCCCAGGGGAGCAACTGGGGAAATGTTGCCTTGGTTGGTTGGTGTGCTAAATGATAGGTCCCTCTGGGCATGTAGGAGTTTATGCCCCAAGGACTGCATTTTACATTTTCATTAGCCCCTAGCTTGTCTAATTTCCTAGCTCTTTCAGGCTTAGCCTATGGTCTACCAGGGAGCTTCTGTCTTGAATTCCATGCTGATTGGTGGAGAAGCTATTCTGGCCCAGCACTGAGCCATCTGCTATGCTAAAGTATCTTTGGCCTCCTGTGGGCTTGGTGGAGTTGAATGTTGCCTGAGGTCTGGGAAACTTATTCAGAGGGGCAGCCATGTCTCCTGATTGGGCAAAGCCAGCAAATTTCCATTATGGTCCCACAGGGCACAGTGGCAGCAACTGTTGGTGACATAGTGTCTTCCTCCAACAACTGATGCACAAATACAAAATGGTCCCCAAACCCATGAGCTGTGTCCAATTTTGTATCCTGGGATCTGAGCTGGTGGTCCAATAATTGATTGATTAAAAGAAGAGAGTCAAGCTGGAGGGATGGCTCAGCAGTTAAGGCACGTTCCTATAAAGCCCAACTGGGGTTCTATTCCCCAGTATTCACTTTAAAGCCAGATGCACAAAGTGCACATGCATTTTGGAGTTCATTTGCAATGACTAGAGGCCCTGGTGCACCCATTCTCTCTCTCTTTCTCCTTCCTCTCTTTCTCTCTGCAAATAAAATAAATATTACAAAAAGAAGAGAGGCCATGCTGAAATAGGACTAAAGGTCGTTGAGGGGATTCACAGAGGAAAGAGAAGGGGCTGTTCCTCCTTCTGGATCCTTAAGGAGAGGGAATTGGCTCTAAATTTAGTGCCTGCATTCTGCTGACCAGAGGGTCACATTATTTATCTAGGATGGAGATGATTTCCACACCCGGTGACTCAGCTAGAAGTGGGTCCTGACGTTACCACAGTAATGATGCTGTGCACAATAGTAACGGTAATAATTGGTACCCAGTGAATGGTAATTAGCTGCAGGCATGGTGCTGGATGAATTATTTTCATGATCTTTCAGGCCTCACCACACCCTGCAAGGTAAACAGTATTTTGCAGATGAGGAAACTGAAGCTCAGAAAGGTCTCAGTGTTCACAGGGCTCTAAGTGGCAGAGGTGGGACACACCTAACCCTGGCTACCTCCAGCCTCATCTCCTTCTCCTCTTCCTGTCTCTTTACTCTTGCAGACTTGATGGTTTTCTGGTTTTCTTGGAAGGCACCACACCCCAGTGGATTTGTTGTTGTTACCTGTGACTGGAATGTATGTTCATCCTGGCTGGTGTGTCACTCAGATTGCAGACGAAAGCTTCCCAATCACCTTGCTTCTTACAAGCTCTCATAGCATTGAATCCTGTATGACTTTTCCTGGGAAGATGTGTACAAAGAAGCATCTGTCTGTTTATTCCAGATAGGGATTACAGAAAACACCCCCCTCAAAAAATGGGGGCTGGAGAGATGACTGAATATTAAGGTGCTTGTCTACAAAGCCTAACAACTAGGGTTTAGTTCCCTAGTAGCCTTGCAAAGCTAGATGCACAGAGTGGGGCAAGCATTGGAGTTCATTTACAGAGGCTGGAGGCCTTGGCTCACCCATTCTTTCACTGTCTGTCTCTCTTTCTTTGATTGTAAATAAATATTTTTTTAAAAAAATATCCACTTAAGTCTAGGCTGAACAACTAATGAGTTTATTAAGGTGTACTTACAGGAGCATCGTGAGAGGAGACAGGAGCATGGAGAGAGAGACAGGAGCATGAAGAGAGGAGATAGGAGCATGGAGAGAGGAGACAGGAGCATGGAGAGAGGACACAGGAGCATGGAGAGAGGAGACAGGAGCATGGAGAGAGGAGACAGGAATATGGAGAGAAGACACAGGAGCATGGAGAGAGGAGACAGGAGCATGGAGAGAAGAGACAGGAGCATGGAGAGAGGAGACAGGAGCATGGAGAGAGGAGACAGGAGCATGGAGAGAGGACACAGGAGCATGGAGAGAGGACACAGGAGCATGGAGAGAGGAGACAGGAACATGGAGAGAAGACACAGGAGCATGGAGAGAGGAGACAGGAGCATGGAGAGAGAAGACAAGAGCATGGAGAGAGGAGACAGGAGCATGGAGAGGGGAGACAGGAGTATGAGTCAGAGTTTACTGGAGCATGTGTAACTCAATAGCAGCTGCATTCGAAAGAGTTACCCCAGCATGGATGAAGACTCTGGAAACTTCATCACTGGAACTCTTTAAATTTGCAGACAGCTCCCTGGAAGAGTTTTCTCTCTCCTAATAGTGTGTACTGATTACACAAGTTCAAGGAGGGACCTTATGAATCTTGTAACTTTCTGAGCTTCCTGAGCCTTATTAAATTTCCTAAGTCTTATGAGCTTCCCTGAATGTTTTGATTCAGAGGAAGTAGCTACAGGACAA
This sequence comes from Zapus hudsonius, assembly GCA_004024765.1. Lineage (NCBI taxonomy): Eukaryota > Metazoa > Chordata > Mammalia > Rodentia > Dipodidae > Zapus > Zapus hudsonius. The sequence goes on from PVHP010000605.1 coordinate 107,096, forward strand.
ACTTCATATGAGTTATTTATTTGTCCCCTCTCTGTTTGACTGTAGTAACATATAAGGTCCATAGGGGTTGGAAATTTGTCTCTTTATTCTCTGCTGTGTCACTAGTATTTTAAACACTGCTTGGGGAAGATCTTCCACTCCTGTATTTAAGAAATGCATTCAATGAGCTGAACTAGGAACAGATAAGAATAGCTGAGATCTTACTAGGCTAATAGAGGCAAGAAAAGCTGGTTTCAACCATTTCTAGTCCCACCTTAAGTAAGCATTTTGAGAGGTGGTGAATCTTCCCAGCTTACCTTGTGCATTTTGTTTGTGGAGGCCACTGAGCATTCTGGGAGGGGTGGTTGTGTATGGTAGTGTAATGGGGTGAGCTGGAGGTTAGAATTTAGATAACGCCTAGCAAAATTCCAATGCACCCCAAAATTTAAGGAGTACCTGAATTCTTGTCTACAAAGTTAAAGAATTAAAATCATAGACAACAAGATATTAAGGTTTAGGGGGAAACTTTATTATTTAAGGGAACATGGTGAGTTACAGAGCTCTCCGGCCACCAGTGTGGGGAGAAAACATGGAGAGTTTGACAGAATTTATGCTGATTAGCTAAACAAGCAGCAGAAAAAAAGATAACAGAGGGCTCCCATTATGAGGCAAAAGGTTCACGTGGGAAAAATCTGGAGCCTTTAGGCTGGGGTGGGGGAAGGCCTTACCTTTCTAAGGCCTGGACATTCAGAAGTCCTTCTGCTGGCCTGCCATGTGAGGAAGATAGAGCGGATTAATTGTTCAGGTGGGCAGGGAGACAGGTGGTTGGTTCAGTTTTAGTGCCTAGGTTTGGGCTCTGGCTAGAAACACCTCCCACTCAAGGGGGAGGGGTCTATGGAGCTGCCTGACCAGTCACACAGTAGCTCTCCCAGGAAGGGCTACTATCCAAAACCTGCTCAGAACCCCCTGCTTAATACTTGGCTGACTTCAGGGGCAGAGTGGAATCAGACCCTATCTCTTACCTTCATTGCATACACTGGCTTTTCATCTTTGACCAATGTTTCCTTAGCTTACTCATCCATCTCATTTATCAAAGCCAAGCTTCCAGTGCCCTTTGCCTGTTTCTGACCCTAAGCCATCCTTGTAGAATAAAGGTGTCAGTTTCTGGAGGCTATTCTAGAAGGCAGTAGCGATGGATTTGGTGGGAAGATCCCATGATGAGGTCTTGTTGGGGGAGGGGAGAGTTGGTGGCGGTTCATATACATAAATGAGTATTAATGGCACTCTTTCCACACAGATGCAAGCATGCGAGCGCGGGAGCACACACGTACACACGTACACACGTACACACATGCAGAGGCGCACCATCAACCAGACTGCAGTCAATATTCATTGTTCAAATGTCAGCAGTCACTGGAGCCAGTGAGCAACATATCAATGAGTTCTGACTTCCAATAAGCAGGTTTAACAAACCTGGATCTTGGAGGGGGTACCTAGAAATGTCTTTCTCATACATCAAAGTCAAGGTCTGAAAGCCTGAACAAGTACTTTTTAATGGGTGACATTGTTTTCTTTATTATGCTTATCTCAAGGACAGACTGTCTGCTTATGTCAATAGTTGTGCCCTTTTAAAGGCTGTTACTATTCTGTGTGCTGTGCAAGGTGGATTGGTTTGTTTTACTCCCAGGGACAGGTTCACCTTTAGGCACCTGCAGTAAGTCCTCAGCAAAGGCTTTGCTCATTGCCTCAGGCGTTCAGCATTTTCTGAGGACTGGGCACTGGGAGGGAACAGGGAGAAGATTCAACATAGTCCTAGCCCTCTAAGGGCAGGTCCACAAGGGTGTCGAGTTTGTATTTCAGAATATTCATAAGAATTAAGGAGAATAACTAAGAGAGTCACTGGGAGAGGAGAGAGATGTCATAAAGGCAGGAGAGAATGAGAGGGCTGGAGAGAAGAGGTGTGAAGGAGAGGAGTTGAGGATTTGGTGGTTAATTCCCTTGATGAAGAGCAGAGAGGGTGACAATAGAGAAGGAAGGGCCCAGAGTTCTTCCCAGGCACTGGGCACTGGAGGCTGCACCGTCTTCTGAAGCTTGAGGAGATCGGTTGGTGCATGATAGGCATCTACAGGAGATGCCCTGCAGGTGCAGGCTCTGCAAGTCTGGGATGCCTGGGAGATTGCAGGTTGGGAATGCACACTCCTTGGTTATGGGAGCTTTGCATGCGGCTGAGAGCACCCAGGATATAGAGTGAGATGAGCTGTGAGGGACCTGTGGAATTCACTGGACTCAGACATGCTGGAGAAAGCACTGTGGCAGAGCACCAGTGTTGTGAAGCTAAGTGTATGAAATGATTTTCCTTGTTGAAATGAACTCATAAATTAGTCAAAACATAATTCCCTGTCCTCAAGGAGCTCATAGCTCGGTAGCAGAAACCAAAGTCACACACACAAAGCAATTAAAAAATAGTTGAATGCAGCATATTATTAAATGTTAAATTGTGTGGAATAAACTCAGCCATGCTCGAAGCATTCATAAAAATAACAGCTGGATATAAGTGGACGACATTATCATGGCCTAAGATTCCTTAAAAGAGGGCCGGACTACAACGAGAACTGAACCTTGCTACACATCTACCTCATGACTTCCATCTATCTGTTGGATGTCTCCTTGCCTCAGTTTACCCACTTGTTAACATAGGATCTTGCTCATCTAAAGTGGTTTCCAGCTATGTCTGCTGTTCTCTGGCTCTGATGGGGAAAGGCTGGTGTGGATGAAGGGTGTTAGAGTCAGTCAGAATTGGGCATGGACTTCATGTGCAGCTCTGAAACGATGTGATATTTTCCGACCAAAGAACAGGCCAGGCCATTTGTCCAGGGATGGTGTAGGATCCTGCCTAGTGCGGTGACTGTGGGAGTGCACGAGAAGCCACACAGGAGCTTCTGTAATAAATGGCCAGCTGTTGGGATGAACCACATGGTTTGGGCTTGGACATGACCTCTGGGTAGGAAAGTCAAGGAGCCCTTGGATGCGGATCTGGGACCAAGAGTAGCATCCTGTCTTTGGACTGCCTTCCATGTTCTCCCTAGTCCCTGAGTCTTGGTGACAGTGGTGTTTCCTTGGCCACCTGTCCCTTCTCCAGACATTGTCTTTTTCTCAGCTTATGCATCATTTGTTCCTCCACAAACAAACTAGATTGAGCAAATATGTGACACTTAGTTTAGAGCAAGGCTCCATGAACTTCCCCCGGCTGCATTCTCTTTTTGCCCCTGACATTTTTATATGACCCTGGATCTAAAGATACACAAAATGTGTACACAAATCAAACATTTTCTGATAGTAAATAATAAAGAAACTCAATGTAGAACAATTTTAGAATACACATAATTTTATCACGTATTAAAGACAAAAACAAATTTGCATGCCAATGAGATAGATATGCTCAGTTTTTAAAAATAATTTTATTCATTTATTTATTTGCAAGCAGAGAGAGAGAGAGAGAGAGAGAGAGAGAGAGAGAGAGAGAGAGAGAATGGGCTCACCAGGACCACTGCAAATGAACTCCAGATGCACACACCACTATGTGCATCTGGCTTTATGTCTGTACTAGGGAATGAAACCCCATTCATTAGGCTTTGCAGGCAAGTGCCTTATCCACTGAGCCATCTCTCCAGACCAACATGCTGATTTTTACATAAAGAAAATAAAATCTTAGGGCCAGGGAGATGGCTTAGGAGGTAAGAGTTCAGGCTGTGAGGGCCTGAGAGGGCCGATTTACCAAGAGTTTGATTCCCCCGCACCCATGTGAACATCTGGGTGTGATCACTCATGCCTGTAATCCCGGTCCTGTGTGAAGCCTCACCAAAACTGCAGCTCTGGATTCAGAGAGAGACTCCATGGGTATCTGCACATACAAGTGCATATACCATAGCACACCATACCACAATGGATAACACACCAATACACACATACAAGGAGAAAAAAGAATCAAATTGTGGCTAAGTGTCTGATGCAGCAGGACGCAGAGCGTCTTCCACATTTTCCACGTTGATCAATACTTTGCCTTTATGATCGTCAATGTTGAGTTGCCACTTCACATAAATGCATCACACAAAGTAGCGATAGCATGCTTAAGGTTATTTTAGAAATTGTTGGACATTCTGTCCTAATTTCAAGCCAAAATTCATCTAATGATTCTTTTATGAAACTCAAGTCAGAAACTCAAAACAGCAGCTTTATGAATCAAACATCCTAATGCAATACAATCTAAAAATGCACTAATTTGATACATGCTGAAGAATAAAGGTAGGGAAATATTAAAAATCTTTCTTTTCTGGAATTAAGTCATTATGTCTTTATGAAGAATAGAAAACTTTGTATGTACTGGAAAAATACTGCAATTGGTAATATATAGTTGTCTCAAATCTGAGCCAAGAAGTTTCAGGCATAGTTCACTTTTTGTGTATTGTGTGCTGTGAGGCATACACAGAGCAGAGTGTACATGTTGTGAGTTCAGAATCAAGGTTGCAGTGAACTTGTGTATAACATAGACAAGTATGACCAGAAACACCTGGGAAGGCTACTGCATTTCCCCAGGCCCATACTCCTTTGAGGCCTGGCTATCTCCATGTTCTCTGGACATGAAGAAAGGCCTAAAGGGCATGGTGGTGGCTGTTGTTAATAATTAGGGTGCATTCCCAATTCCAAACATGAAAATTCATGTGCGGGATTATTTTATGAGAGAATTATTGATTTAAAGGGTGTGAGCACTTGTAATTTTTGATAAAACAAATATCACTTCTTGAACATTTGGCTAAGAGCAAGAATAGTATCTGTTCTTAGCAGTTTAATAAAACTAAGATTATTTTTGAGGTTGGATCTGTCTACCCTTTATCCAGCTGTGTGTCAGATTCTTCTCTCCCACATCTTCTTTAGCATAGTATTTAAAATTTTGTACTTTTCATCTGAAAAGTTATCAAAATATGGCACATTACAGCTTTTGTAATAATGAATGACAATAAGAATTTTTTTTGTCTGAAAGCTGTATCTGTGTCCTGGTAAATGGCTTGTTGACATTCATCAGCCATCTGTCTATGTTATTGCTTTTATATAAGTTCTCTTTACGTATTGAGGGAAATCAATATCTTATTAGTGATCATCTTGAAACAAGTTTTTTTGCATGTATTGTATGGGTGGTACGAATGTGTATGTATGGGTTCTTGTGCACATGCGTGTGTCTGAGATTGATGCTAGGTGTCCTCCTCAGTCATTCTCTCTGAGACAGGATCTGCCATTGAGCCTAGAGTTCACTGATTCAGGTAGACTAGCTAGCTAGTGAGCCCTGGGGATCCACCTGCCTCTGCCTCCCCTGTGCTGGGTTTAAAGATGCCTGCCACAAAGCCTGGCATTTTATGTGTGTGCTAAAGATCTGAACTCAGGTCCCCAGGTTTGTGTAGTACATGTGTTACTCACTGAGCCATCTCCCCAACTCCACCAATTGTTTTTATGAGATTTTGTTTTATTTTGTTTTTTTTGAGATAGGGTCTTGCTCTAGTCCAGGCTGACCTGGAATTCACTATGTAGTCTCAGGGTGGCCTTGAACTCATGGCGATCCTCCTGCCTCTGCCTCCTGAGTGCTGGGATTAAAGGCGTGCACCACCACGCCCAGCTCGTTTTTACGAGATTTTAAAACAAAGATTCTTTTAAAAAATATTTAATTAGTGTGTGCATGCGTGTGTGTGTGTGTGTGTGTGTGTGTGTGTGTGTGTTTACATTTGTACATGGTAGGGTCTCTTGCTGCTGCAAAGAAATGACCATTGGCTTTATGTGGGTGGCTGGGAAATTGAACCCAGGCTTTGCAAGCATGTGCCTTTAACTGCTCAGCCATCTCCCAAACCCCAAAAGAAAGATTCTGGAAGGCATGTTTGGTAGAAAGATGTCCACACTTGTGTGTGTGTATTATGTGTTGTGTGTGGTGTTTGCACACATGTGTACAGATACCCGTGCCATCATCAAGCATGTGGAGGCCTGAGACCTCTGGGTGCCCTTCTCTATCACTCAGCATTGTATTTCCTTGAGACTGAGAGCTTCTCCCTCAACCCAGGAGCTGCCACTGGCCAGCGAGCTCCAGAGATTCTCCAGTCTCTGTTGCCCCACTCTGGGGTTCCAGATGTGCACAGCCATACCCATCTTTTTATGCGAGGAGTTAAGCATGAGGCCTCATGTTTAAGTAGCAAGTCCTCTTAATGATGGAGCCATCTTCCCAGTCCACAAGTTCCTTTGGAAGGGAAAAGTTGATTAGGGGGCCTTAGCACACCTTGGAAGACCATGTCAAGACTCTCTCTGAAGCTGAGGCCTTAGTTCCAGAGAACAAAGGGAATTTCTTACTTTTATAGATTTCTGAGGCGGGGGAAAGGTTCCATGCTGTGTGACCCAGCTTACAGGCCAGGAGCTACTGTTGAGGGAGATAAAGAAGGCCTCTGATCCATCAAGGTCCCTAAGGGGAGAGGCGGTTCTGCTCTTGCTCAGCAAGGCTGGGGGGTGGGGGAGAGGAAGGCAGTAAAGAAGAGAGTAAAGTTATCATTTCAGGTTGTTCCGCTTGAGCGGCAGGGCCTCTTAAATAGACTGCATCTGGGTTCCATCAGTTTTGAGAGGGTTCCCCTATCCATTCTTTTATTTTTAACTTTTCATACAATTATTTCTGTTGTGATCATTTAAAAATTGATTGAATTTATCAATTTATAGCTTTATTTCACAATTACTATAAATTTGTCCCCTTGGTTTCTTTTGGTATTTTTATGGCTTTATTTTTAACATTTAAGTCTTTGGTTCATTGAGACTTTATCCTGATGTAATGGATGAAGTATAGGGAGTTACCATTGTTTTCAAGTTACCCAGTTAACAACAATTGTTTTTTAAAAAAAGATTATTCTTTTTCCCATAGATTTGAGTTTAGCATTTTGGACATTGAGAGAAACCACTGCATTGGATTCTGAATGATGTCCCCAGTGTATACACCTCCAGAGGTGTGGGTTGTGGCATCTTCTGGCCCCCTTCTTACCAAGACTTGGCACTGTATCTTTTTGATATTTCTCTGATTTGATATATGCAAATCAGGGTGTTCTTTATACCTCAGAGCCGTTCAGAAGAAAACAAAGCCCATTCTTTTCCTTCTAGAACACATCAGTGGCTTATGGTCCACTTAGATTGATATTCACCCTGTTCACCTGACCCACCTTCTTAGTTTCCTTCCTGCTACTTCCAGCTTTTTTTTTTTTAACTGTAAAATCAGTACTTTAAGAAAAATGGAGGATTTTAGATTTCCATTACAGTGTAACTGGTTTAATTTTAAAAGGGGAAAAAAAAAACAGGTAAGATTGCTTAAAACAATACTCTGAAACAACTTTAAGACCATATAAAATTCAGAGCAGCAATAATTCAGGATCAAAGTTCTAAGAGGGGAAACTGCAGATGAAATTACATGTTAGAATTCAGCTGTGCGTCTATATGAATGTGACAAGTTCATAGCATATCAGCACTACACTGTATCAGACACCTTTATAAACACCTCTGGTTTAGTAGTTTGACAAAACTGTTCTCTGGTAGAATATTCATATGAAATGTTAAGCTACCCTGTCTTGGGAAATCCTTCCTGGGTTGGACGTGACCCAGTTCCACCTTCAGAGCCCATCTTTCTGGGTGTAGCTTCTCAGAGCTACTCCAGACAATGGCAGTGCAATGCTACGGCAGCTTTCTTGCTTCCAGCTTTTTATGCGCTGCATCACATCCGCTTCTTTATGTCACACTCCCAGCTTGCTTTTTCTCAACACAGGGCTTTTGCACTTGCACATCCTGGGCACAGATGCTCTGTCCCTTTCCTGCACCCAAGAGATACAAGCTTCTTGTCCAAGCTGACCTCCCTCCCTCCATCCAGTCTGCTTGGAGGCTCTTCCCCAATGCTCTTCTGTATATCCGGTGTGCCTCTTTTTTGGCATCCCAGAATACCCCCCACCATGGACAGCACAATCGTAGTTATTTAGTTATTGTAATAGTCATTTTCTAATTTCTGTTCCTCTCATGCGATTATAAGCTTCCTATTGCTGTATCCCCAGTGGCTGATGGAAAGCCTGGCATAAAGCTTGTATTTAGAAAACAGTTCCCATTGATGCATGAGGGAGGCATTAGTTATAAAGCATGAGACCAATTCCAAGTACCATAAACAAATAACAATGTTTGTCCCTCCCTGCTGGGAATGCTGCCCCATCCTCATTTCCATGAGCCCAAACCTTCTCTTTCTTTGAGGCCCTTCCCATCCTAATTGCTATTTGTTCTGGAAGGCCCCTGTCTCTTCTCTAGCCCGATCTGATCACTTATCTCCCCAACCATTCCCCCCCCAACACCCGCTGACAGGAGAAGAATGGAAAAGGAAGAGAAATTAATGCAAAACTCCATCATAGCCTTTTGCCAAACCACAGGGAGCTCTTTTCCTTTCTTTCCGTTTCTTTTTCCTCTTTCCCTGTGAATATACAGCTCTATCCCCTCTAATTTGATTTGATAGCTCCCTAGAGAGCTGTCACAGAATCACTTAGTTCTATAGATTTTACAACTCGGGGGTCACCCAGTATGACTCCTCATTTTACAGATGAGGAAACTGAGGCTCAGCGAGGTTAATGTCTGAAACAATTACTTCTGATGGGTCTTAGAATGCTAATCAGTGTCATTTTCCAAGATCAATGTTCTCTATTTCCCGGCTTCACAAGAGGGAATTCGCATTCTATTTATCTCAGCATTCAGACGTGTCAGTCTCATAGCTTAGGTGAGCCTGGCCTATTGGCCCTGACCTACTTCAAGACACAGCTGGAATTAGTCTTGGGTAGTCAGAGACACTTGGCTGGGACCAGACCTCTCTCCCGTGCATTGACTGAAGGGGCCTCATGTTTATGCTGGGTCTCGGGGGTCTGAAGGCACAGTGGATCGTGAGAGCTGCTAAGTTTCAACAATTGTTGCAAAAGAGTAAAAGAAAGATGTCTTTCCTCCAAAAGTCATGTCAGGTCAGCCAGGAAAATGGCCCTGGAAAGGGAGGGAGGTCTGAAAAGTTGATCTGAGACAATGTCAGCAAGTTTTTCCCTTCTATATTTGTTTTCTGGTTCCAAAAAAAATAACCAGGCAAGCAGAACAAAACTTTAACCAACACATTTCAATAGAACATAACACAGTCTTCAAGAGGGAGGAAACTAGAGGATCAATAAGAAATTAAGCAAAGCCCAGGTGAGGTTTGACAGCATGAATTTATTTATGCTTCACGTGAGCTATGGAGTCTGGTTTGTTCTCCACCGGTGGTCCTGTCGCAAGGCATGGGAATAGGGACATCTGCGTGTATGCACAATCTTCTGCTCTGGGGCTGTGCCAGATGCCACAGTTGGTTGATGTGCTGTGGTCCTTGAGGGGTATGCCAAGCCCTGGGGGAATTGCTCCCATACCAGGGTCCCTGCATTCTTACAGTCTATTGGGGTATGTGGGTCAGGGGGTGCGTAGAGACAGAGAATAACTGAGCGTGATCTGACTATCCATCCAGGCTGCACAGCATAAGTTGTAAACTGGAGATTTTCTAGACCCGTGGTAACTCAGGCAAAGAGACTAGAAATGCATCTTAGGTTAAGTGCACTTCAAGGACAGACTTGGAGGTGGAAACTGCTTGTGGGTTTAGGAAGTACACGTTTTTGACATTGGAAGTAGAGATGCTGGGGCCATTAAGGAGTGGCTGTGTAAGGTGATGGATGGAGTGCTGATGCCTTATGGCATGGCTGAGACTTCATGCAGGCAAGAAATCAGGGGGGGCAGGACCTTGAGTCCTCAAGGGTGCAAAGTTGCTGGAAGGAGCTTTGGACTGGGGTGGGAACTTGTATTGTGGGAGGGCCAGGAGGATCCTGCCTGAACTCAAGTCAGGTACCCCAGTGTGACCATGAGTAAAGTCACATTACAGGGCTGGCATATAGGTTAACTCTCCAGATGTCTCCCCTTTGGTTTTCCCTCTGTATTGTGTGGTTCTTGTGCCCTGGAACAAGTTCAAAGGACAGTCTTATCTCCATCCTTCTGCCTCCACGGGGGGCTTAAGTCCTTCCAGAAAGCAATTGCAGTATATATTCCATGCACACATAATTGGATTTTAGCTCTGTTAATGAAGAATTCATATATATATATATATAAGCTCCACACCATGAAAATAAGCAGAGAGCACACTTAAAGAAATGGTATGATTTGGTTACCTTGATCACAACTGCCAAATAGTCACAGGTCTTAACTCACTTTCTCTTGAGTAAATTTAACTTCTTCTCTTCCTTGTTTATTGGGGCAGGCAGCTACACTTGAACTTTATTCCTGAACCTATCTTCAGTTATTGAGATCAGATCCCAAGGGGCAGACAGGAAATTCTTCCACCACTTTTCTAGTAGCACAAGGAGGAAAGAATGTTCCAGAAGCTCCTTTTTGACTTCTGCCTTACAGCCTCCTTCCTGCTGACTGTTGTGGAAGCTCTTCCTTTAGCCCATCTCTCATACACCTCTTCTTATAGCTTTGCACTAGAATGATGCCTTCTTATCCGTCAATCGGGGATGATGCTTTCTCATTTATAAATTTGGGATAACTGTCCCTAGTTTCTGGGACTGTTGAGCAATGTGCTGTTTCCCTCTCTTCTTCTAACATACAGGGATGTTAAGAATGAGTTTTTTTTTTTTCCAGTAAGAATCATGGTCGTCTCTTCCTGAGTAAGAACCTTTCCTTCCTCTCTAAGTTCCACCCTCCAACATCTCTCTTCTTTCACACCTTTGCTTGAAATTTGCACAGGATGGAGCTTAACTTGCTTCATTGAGCATCTCTCTTAGCATCTCTACAGTCAGTCTTTCAAAGAGATTACTATTCTAAAAAATAAAGTTTCTGAGACTCTAAGTTTGTGAAGAAATGAAAAACTGTGTGTGAGAGAGAGAGTGTATGTGTGAGAGAGAGTGAGTGTGTGTGTGTGATCTGTCCATGCGTATGTGCAGTTGCCTATGTGTATATGTGTGCCAAAGAATGACCTCCTATCCATCTCTTTTGGAAATAAGATGTCTTGTCCTAGGGAGTGCCGGTTAGTCTAGAATGGTAGCCAGTAACTCCAGGGATCCTCCTGTCTCAGCCTCCCCAGTGCTGTGATTCACTGCATTTTACATGAGTACTGGGAATTGAAATCAGCTCCTCATCTCTTTGCCCACTGATTGATCTCTCCATCCTTGAAAAACTTTTTATTTGTGTGCTTTCCAGAGATACAAAGGAGTTCCACCACAATAATGAAATTATGTTTACAGACAGGGACTCCCCAAATGGAGGTATCTTGTAAATGATTCTTTAATGCACAGAATAGGGGATGTGGCAGTGAGGAGTGGAAGTCCCTGCAGGTGGTTTCCAGGAATGCAGCAAGCCAGTAGTCACAGCATGAGACTTGTGAGTCTGACGGGGAATGCTTTCTAGAATGAAGTCTGTTATTTTGTGGGAGGAGCTGTAGAGAACTGTAACTCTGCTTAGAAGGAGATCTTTAAATGAAGATGTGGCTAGATGAGTTCCTTTCTTGAGTACTGGGTCTGGTGACCTCTCAGAGCCCCTTCCAGGCCCTGGATTCTCCTGTCTTGTCTCTTTTTGTCTTCTCACTTTCTACTTTGTTTTGCATGTGTGTGCCTGTGGCCTGTTTGGGACAGTGGGAAGAAGTGAGCGGCTACGACGAGAACCTGAACACCATCCGCACCTATCAGGTGTGCAATGTCTTCGAACCCAACCAGAACAACTGGCTGCTGACCACCTTCATCAACCGGCGGGGCGCCCACCGCATCTACGCCGAGATGCGCTTCACCGTGAGGGACTGCAGCAGCCTCCCCAATGTTCCGGGCTCCTGCAAGGAGACCTTCAACTTGTATTACTATGAGACAGACTCTGTCATTGCCACCAAGAAATCTGCCTTCTGGTCTGAAGCCCCCTACCTCAAAGTGGACACCATTGCTGCAGACGAGAGCTTCTCCCAGGTGGACTTTGGGGGAAGGTTGATGAAGGTTAACACTGAAGTCCGGAGCTTTGGACCTCTTACTCGGAATGGTTTTTACCTCGCTTTTCAGGATTATGGAGCCTGTATGTCTCTCCTTTCTGTCCGTGTCTTCTTCAAAAAGTGTCCCAGTATTGTGCAAAATTTTGCAGTATTCCCAGAAACCATGACGGGAGCAGAAAGCACATCTTTGGTGATTGCTCGGGGCACGTGCATCCCCAACGCCGAGGAAGTGGATGTGCCCATCAAGCTCTACTGCAACGGGGATGGGGAGTGGATGGTGCCCATTGGGCGTTGCACCTGCAAGCCTGGCTACGAGCCTGAGAACAGCATGGTCTGCAAGGGTAAGCCTGGGGGTCTTCAGCATCTGCTTCCAGCCTGCTGGGGAGGACCAAGTTTCTAAGATTTCCTACTTGTAGCTCAGGGTTATCCAGGGAGGGAGGGAAGGAGAGAGGGAGGGAAGGAGAGAGAGAGCAAGCTTAATGACTTATAAAGTGCTAGAGAATCTTCATCCCAACGTTAGGCCTGATGATTTTCCAGTTGTAATCAACTAGATTGTCTGTATGCACACTTAGAGAAAGAGATGGGAAAAATTTAGAACAATGGAAATAATTCTATAATTACTTGTTTATATTTAGTTTGGAAGCATATGCATCTTTTTTCTAACTTTTTTTCTCTCATACACACACACAAAAACACACACACTTTTGCATGCATTCTGCCTCAGTGTCAAGCCCTCTGGGGGAGAGGGCACAGGACATTTGGGTTGTCATGGATAATTCACTCAAGGGTAATTGAGAAGTGACTGAATTTGGAAAATATTTTAGTTCATTTCAGTCCAGCTCCCACAGCATTGAACTTGGTACTGAACCCATGTTGCTCATTAACTCCAAGCCCTCTGGCTTGGCTGTCTTTCTCCAGGGGCTCAGTGCCAGGTCCTGGAAGGAGATGAAGCTCTGCTGGTGGGAGTGGAATGTTCCATGTTTGATGTTACCTTTTGCTTCTGAATGACAGACTGATGCAAACGTGGCAGTTTGGGGGTGTCAGGGTTACAGGAGCTCTCCATGAGCCCATGTTTAGCATGTGACAGTAACTATATTGAACTATCTTGATGCTTGGTCTGCCCAGGGAGTGAACAGAAGGGTCTGGAGGTCCCACAGGTTCTGTCTTGTGTAATCATAGGAGCTGAATGTAGGTGAATCTAGGGATGGGGAAGAGAAGGCGACTTTTCAGTTTCAAACCTTGCTTGTGACCTTCCAAGGTTCTGATTCTGTGTGGAAGAAAGTCCCCACACTGGCCTGGAGGTAACTATCTTAACCATGATATACCTCTGCGGTGACCTCAGGCTTTTGCCGTTTGGAGGCTGAATTAGCTCTTCTTCATCCTGAACCTTTTGGCAGCTGGTTCCTGTTGCCACCCCCATCCTGCCTGAACACCAGGCCAGTCCCTGTATACTCCCCCCCCCCCAGTCTTGCTCCCCAAACACCTGCCTGTGAAGTGCCCAGCACGGCTTAGCTAGCTCATGCCCGTCAGCACGCGATCCCATGGACTCTGCTAATTGCATGGGCTGGGGCCTTCACATAGGCTTTTGGAGGCCTGCTGGGAGCACAGAGCTGCGCCTTTGTGTCTTTATTGGATTTCTTGGTTCTGGTACCCATGATGGATGGTGTGGAAACAGAGGGGCGAGAGTGCCAGGCTCAGTGATGAATCAAGGAAGACAGTTTTAAAACCATCCTCGTCTGGTCCCACAGAGCTGCTCTTTGTCCTGCTGGTGGGGGGTGGAAGTGGGTGGGGGGTGGGGCAGGAGTGCCCTCTCTGGCATTCTTCAGGGTCTGAGAGGGGACCAAGACTGCAGGCTGAGTTCTTAAAGGCACAGGTGCAGCAGCTGCTGGGCACACTTACAGCCACGCACTGTGATTTCTCTGGGCTTCAAAGGGCTGCTGTACTGCACTGGCTGGCTGGGGCCCTCTCGTTTTTCTCATTATTCCCTGAGCAGAACGGCAGGAACCGGAGCAAGCATTGATTGGTTCTGATTTAATTGGGACTCTGGGAACAGGCTCTCGTTTCTTTGGGCTAATTGGAACTTTTCTCTTTTGGGGGGGCTCCACTGGCCATGCTCCTTGTCAGTCACCTCCTCTGGTTGTCCTGGGAGGACTTTTGGGGACAAATGTGTAAATGGAAGTTGTTTCTTTCCATTCTCCCTGCCCAGCTCCTCTAGGATTTTGTGTATGTTCCTAATCCCAGCTATTGTGAACCTGGCTGGACTTTACATATAAACCATCTATTACAAACCCACTGGAGGCTGCAGGAAAGGGAGAACTAGAGTTCTCTTACCTTGAGATTTTAGAAGCACAGGCAGCCACTTTCTGGTGGCATTTGGAAAGTCAAGAGTGGTGAGTGACAAGAGAAGGGGCACCCTGGGCTCTTTGGCCTGCAGCTTAGCTCAGTTCAGTGCTCTGGGAGGGCAAAAGAAGAAGCCCTTGTCTCAAGAGCTTGAATTTATACCCCTTGAATCCATTGCCCTTGGTTTATGGCTAATCCAAACCTCTCTAGCCGGGCCTGGGAAGTGAAGGGACCCTAGTACATCAATGGATGTCTTGGAAGGATGATGCAGTCTTTGTGGAGATAGACAGTGCAGGTGGAGGGGCTCGAGGCTGGTCCCCATGCTGTGGTTTCAAAGAAAGCCTCCTCCCACTTTATGCTGTCCTGCTAGATGGGCACTGGGGTCTTTCATAGTATTCTGGGGTGGCCACCTAGACCTTCAGTGTTCAGTAAGTCACAATGGGAGGATGAATGGTGGATGGTAGAGACTTGTAGGTGGAAAGTAGTGAGGGTTCAACAGCGATTCTGTCTTAGCACTGCCTGAGAAATGATGTTGTTGGAACCTGGCTGGGGGAAGCCTGGGTAGCTGTGTGGGTCACACGGTGTGTCAGTCTGATGCATTTCCCTCTCTGCACATTTGCATCTAGGAATTTGCACATGTAGAATCTATAGGGTATGACAGAAAAAAATATATCCTCTCTGCTTCTAGTTGCTTGTTATTTTTGTAGCAAGATAGGCTATCCTGATGGGCAGTGAACAATATTCTCTTGTGTTACTTTCTATCTGGCAAACCCAAGGACCTGTCAGATTCTTGGTGACCAGTCGCTGGGTTATGAGGAGGTACCTGGAGACCAATTAGGCAGCCCGGCCAGCCTCCTTTGTTTCAGGCCTGGAGTAGTTCCTGTTGTGAGAAGGCAACGTGTGAGAAGAGAGGTAGGAGGGCGAGTGGAGGGAGCCACAAGGGAATTTGTTCGTTAGCATGTAGCTCACTTTCTAAAGGGCTCTGTGACCAAAGACCCACTCCTGACTTCTTCCTTTTTGCACATACAGGCTGGAACCATTAGGCAAAATCGCTTGAGCTAGTTGACCCCATCATTCACTCTGTCCTCATCATGAATTGGCCAGTATGGCGTTACTGATTACTCAGAAGATGGTTCACCTATGTAAACTTCAGGTTTTACATTCATAGTGTGGAGATTAACGAGGAGGCATGGCTTTCTCTCACCTCCTTACCACGCTCTCTCTCTCTGCTGAGGTTGCTGGTGTAGTGATTCTCTGGGCCACACACAGCAGGCCAAGAGCTCAATTTGAACAGCTGAGATGAGCTCAGCAAGTCCTTCTCTGTGCTGAGGAGCTTAAAATACTGCATCAGCTGAGGTTCAGCCTGAGGTGGGGATGAGACTGACATTCTGGGGTATCTGCAAGGACAGGTGCCTTATCTGTCAAAGCTTGGGGCCATGGTATCTCCTATGTGCATTCATGGATGCTGATGCTCTGGGCAGCAGATCCTAGCTGGAGCCATGTGCCCCTGAAGGTATGACACCCTCTCAGTCCCTGGAGCTCCCAGAAAGAGTAGCCTCATTAGCCTGACTTCATCCTTAGGGTATGGAAGGACTCAAGAGAATCCTGCCTGATGGCTTGTCTTGCTTGTTCCTTCCTGTCTAGGTGTCCTTGGCACACCACCTCAGAAGATGCCCAATGAGTTGTGGTGCCCAGAAAATACTTATAACCCGAGCAGAGACTGGGCTCAGAGGAAAGCCTTGCAGGACAGCCCAGAGAAGGCTAGTCTCGATTCCCGGATGGTCAGGAAGGAGCCCTAGAGGAGTACTGAGTAGGGAAGAGAAGAGTAGAAAGCTGAGGTTAGAGTGTCCAGGAGTGACAGAAAAGAGCATCCTTTCCTGCTGTATGCCTGCACCAGACATATAGATCTCCTGGTACTAGAATTCCTTGGGGGTGCCAGGAGTGTCACCGCTCTCTGCAGAGGGTCAGAGCCAAGCTTTCACATTTAGGACTTCCATTCCCTGCTCAGACTTGCAAGTCAGCCTTGATGCTGAGCATACCTGGTAGCATTGTGGCTTTCTCTGGAGATACTGGATGCCAGCAGGGCCCTCACAGTTCCTGCAGAAGATCAGAACAGCTCTCTGCTCAGTGGCTCTTTTGTTCCAGCCTGTCTGTTATGGCTGTGAGCTAGGTCCAGCAAGCCCACCTCACAGCTGTGGGAGGCGTCTCTCTCGAGGCCGTACACTTCCCTGCCATCTCCCAAGAGGTCTCCTTCTCTTCTATGGCTGCTTCTTTTCTTACTCCCCTCCCCATCACCACATATCACCAAGTAGAGACTTTTTTTCCTCAGTAATTTTCTACCTACATGTAAATTCCTTCATGCCTAGAAACCCAAGGGACATTTTGAACCTTTCAATAGTTTCAGTGCCTTTGTCAACTGGAGTCGCTGAGGTGAGTCACTTTATAAGCCTAGGGGAGTTGAGAGGGAAAATCTATAGGATTTGAAGGTGGGGAAAATGTGTCTCATTTAGCTGCTTTTGGTAAAAGGGCTTTCCAGGGCCCATTTCCATCTCCCTTAGGGTTGTTAGCTCTAGGGCTAGGCCCTTGCCTTCTTCTGAACCTTTGTAAGAGGAGGCAGGAACCCGTTGGAGCAGCGTGTGTGCTTGCCATGTGCATACGAACACCTACCTGGCCACTGAATCACACCCACATCCAAACAGCTCCACTGCATCCCCTGGCCCTATCTTCAGTTGCCTGGTGAGTGAGAGGAAGTCTAGAGCCCAGATGGTCTCCCTGTAAGCCCCAGGGAGACCAGCTTTTCTCAGGGACAAGGGAGGCCAAGGTCATTAACAGTGTAGTCCTAAGATGAGCTTCATAATAGGATTTCCCAATAGGCTGCTTCATTTAAAGAGCTCCTGGGCCTCCCGTGCTCCCTGTGCTGCCTGCCCAGCACCCTCCAGAGAGGAATCAGATGTAATTGGCTAGAGGTAATGGGCTGTGACACCAGCATGAGAAGCAGAGAGCAGAGCTAGAAGGACATCTCTCTGCAGTAGGGACTACAGTGTGCTGGGCTCTGGAGGTGGCACAGTATGGTGCCTGGGGTTTGGGGTCCCTTATGCTCTGCGCTACCCCCTCTGCCTTGAGGATACTCACACCCCACTGCTGCTGAATGAACATTCATGAGTGTCCCAGGTCAGTTACTGAGAGCAATATGGCCTGTGTTATTCACGGGAGCTGTCTTAGTTGGAAGTCCACATATTGACTTAAGCTTGGACATCTGTGACATAATAAATACACATTTGATGTGGGTACTGGAAACATCTTTGGACCAGGAGTTCAGCTGGGGCCCTAGCACTTCCATTGACGTCACCATCATTGGCCACAAAAGCTTATGGGGTCTGTAACCTAGTGGGTGTAAAGACATATTCTGGTCAGCTCATTTGTCCTTAGAGGGTGCTGACCAGGAAGCATATGTGGATATCAGGGTGGAGAACCACAGTTAGTTACTGTCAGCTGGGATTAGAACTCAGGTCTGGAGATTCCACTGTGTCTCTGCTTCTGAGACTGGACTGGAATGATGTCATCACCTTATAAATTCAGCATGCGGGGCTGAGAAGGTGGCTCTGTGGGTAAAAGTGCTTGCTGTGCAAGCGTGGTAACCTGAGTTCAGATCCCCAGAACCCACGGAAATCTGGACAGGAGTCTGTGATCCCATCCTACTGCAAGATGGGACACAGAGACGGGAGAATTCACAGGTGCTCATGGACCAGCTAGCTTGGTGCACACAGCAGCGGAGATGAGAGACCCTGCCTCAAACAAGGTGGACATTGGGATCAACTTTGAGGTTACCTTCTAACCTCCACACATGTCCCTATGCCATGGATGTGCCTCATGCACACAAAGGTAATTTTCATAAATTCGATATACATTTTCAGGAACATCAAACCTCTCAGTTACCTCTCCCTCTTTGTTGACCCTCACTTTTCTCGGGATTGCTGAGCCCCCTAGATCATATTCAGTGCTTAATAATTTTGCTCTGTGGATCCAGCCATGCCTCTGTGTTGGCTGTCACTGTCTTAGCCTGGCTGGAAGAAACCTCCTGTCTCCAGAGAGCTCTCATGTGAGAACTGCTTCAAGCCATCAGGTAGCACCCAGCTTCTGGAGGGTAAGCCCTAGGGGGAGATCCAAAGCTTTGTGTCAGAGGATGAAAGGAAGATGGCAGGACTTAGGTGTGACTCTGTGACCCACATCAAGGACTTCTGTCTGGGCTTCACAGGCTGTGTTCTGGCTCATTCAGGACTAAAGCAAGGACTATCAGTCCATTTGTGCTGCTGTAATAGGATGCCACAGGCGGAGTGATTGATAACGGACTGAAATTTACTTCTCCCAGTTCAGAAGGTGGAGAATTCAAGGTTCCCTTGTAAGTGAAGGTTGCATCCTCTGGAGGTGAGGACCACTGTTTCCTCACATGACAGAGACATCAGGACAACTATTTTGCAAGTACCTTTATCCTGTTTACAAAGTAGAGGGCATTATGACTATTTTCTAAGGACCCATGTCTCAATACTGTAACATTGCGACATGTGAATTTTAAAGGGGCACTTTCAAACAATATCTGTCCCTCCCCTCGCTCTCTCGCTCTCTTTCTCTGGTGTTGGGGAAGTCCCTTTCTGGAGATCCTCAGCCCAGTCTTCTTGTCATGGAGGAGGTAATCACCGCTTTAGAGTTTGAGGCATGAAGATGAATCGCTCTGAATCTAAGTCTGCTGATAGTGAGGTCTTTTGGTTGAGCCCTGGGGAGCTCAGTTAATCTGTGTTCTGTTTCCCTTGCTTCTGCCGCTGACAACTGTGTTGACAGAGTCCTATTGCTCCTGGGTCTCGGGCATCCTCAATACAGTGAGGTGAAGATGACTGAAAAGTCATTACAGCCCCACTACAAATAGCAGATGCCTCTCAGACACTGCACGCTCCTCAGAGCAAGCTTGACTCAGCCATCAGGGCTTTGAAAGGGACATTAGAGCCCCCTGACCTTTCCCCAGAGACAGCTCTGTCTTTAGGTGACCTGTCTGCATTCTCCCTGCTCACTGAGATACCAGGTCAGGCATCTGGATCCCTACTGTATTTCAAGGGCCAGTTGGAGATAACAGAGCAGGCAATTTCTTAGAAAATGTGGCTTAGTACCAAAAGTATGGCAGGGTTTGCTTTGGATTCCAGAAGCCACCCACGGAACAGAGAGATTCTTGTCTCCTGGGCACCCACCTAGCCAGCAACAGGCCACATCTGCGTACTTGACATATGCTGGCCTCATCCCTCGTGGGTTCATGGAGGTCAGGATGAATTCAGCTTGGCCACTGCAGGCCTCAGAGAGGTAGGAGGAAGCACCCGGGACAGATAGGAAACCCAGGACCAAGTCTATTCCTAACAAAGCTTGTCATTATAACAGCTACTTGCAATGGGAAACTAGCCTTTGGTTTCTGGCTGCCCCTGGCCTCTGTCAGAGTTGCCCACTGACCCTAGGGCTTCCAGAAGCAGCATATTTTTCTCGTTAGGGTAGAGCCACACCATCTTAGGGTACGTGGTAGGCCTTCTTCGGTCATCTCCTGCAGGCCTCTGCAGTTCTGCCCTTCATATCCCTCATTTCAGTTGCTACTCAGTTGGGTGATGCCATGTGGGTGATCGCCATGGCCATTTTATTAGCAGATACTTACTGAGCACCCTTAGGGCTTGCGTCCTTTATGCTTAATTTCAATGGGCAAATGCTGAATTCACGTGTGCCAAAGTGGGTCTGAAGTAATGGGTGGAGCAGAATCCTTCTGGATTGATCAGGGCTCCAAGATACCACTGGTGGGAACACTCACACTTCCCAGGACCGCCTAGCTCATCTCTGAGCCTTTCTTCCTTGAGGTAGAACTTACATGCAAATCCCTGTTCCTTCAATTCAACACTTCATTATTAAAAAATTCTGGACATGTAATATTTATGAGAAGTAAGTTTCCTTCTATACTGGACCTCAGCAGGCTCCCTCATAGTTAAAATTTCTAATTTCTTTTGTGAGAGGACCCACACATTTGCTCACTCAAAATATAGACATACCATTTTCTCATCCTCATGGGCACATATGACAAAGTCTTAGATCTAGTTTCTTCTGCTTCAGTCTTACTTAACAATGAAGGTTGATCATAGTTGGTTTGTGGCATGTGTAAATGTGCCTCATTCTTCTCGTTCTTTCCTTTTAGTATTTAATTGTGTTTTATTTATATACAGCTAACTTCTTCATTTTTATACATTTAGGTTTTTCCCCCTATCATTTGCTATTTCTGAACAATGTTGCAATAAATATCTGTGTACATTCATCTTTGAACTTATTATCTGTGAGTCTACCAGTGAGATACATTTGTTAATTAATTTACTCAATGAATATTTATCGAGGATTTTCTATGTGTTAAGCACTTTTCTAAGAGCTAGGAATGCAGCAGATTCTCTGAAGTAAAATTGCTGAATCAGAGTATGTAAATTTTTAATTTTGATAGATATTCCCAAATTGTCCTCCCTCAAAAAGGCATTTTCTGTCAATTTTTGGCATCCGCCAGCAGTGTATGACCCTGCAACATATCAATCGTTTCTATCGCTGCCAGTCTGGTGGATGAAAAATGACATCCCACTGTGGCTTTGATTTGCATTTGTCTTGCTGGGAGGGGTGTTGAACCTTGTGAGGTTCCAGAAGTTTCCCAGGTCAGGTCAGGAGTTGAGGGTCCAGCTGGCTGCCAGAGCTCAGTGTGAAGGGGGGTGTGTTATGTGTACACCTTCTGCATAGGATCCCTCCCGCATGGCGTCCTTCGTTCTCTGTCTTCTCCCTCTTGCCCTGCATGGCTCCCTACAGGCGCTCATTGCCCTATACATGCCTCACACCTTTTCCAGACTGTGGTAGGTGAAATGTCTGCAGATGGGACAGGGCAGGTGCAGGTGCCCCGTGCTGAGGGACCAGCTTGTTGTCTAGTGTCAAGAAGCCTAACACCTGGTCTGATGGAAAGCATACTTCACTTTTCCTGTGCTTCCTCTCCTACCCCTGAACCTGTCTGTGGATTCCCTGCTCTGCTGCGCATGTCAGTCCTCTTGGTTTAGGCCCTCACTCTATTTCTTTAATCCCAACTCCTCTCAGGAGCTTCCAGCTTCTCATTCAGGTGATGTCTTCCCACTTTCTCATGCCACCAGCCTTCAACCCTCACCTCCTCCACGCTCCTCATTTCTTTGCGAACCCACCTTCATCAGAGCCACCAGCCCTGCCCTGAAAGACCCATCTTATATTATAAAGAAGAGTGCTGAAAAGTCCTTCCTTCCTTCCTTCCTTCCTTCCTTCCTTCCTTCCTTCCTTCCTTCCTTCCTTCCTTCCTTCCTTCCTTCCTTCCTTCTTTCCTTCCTTCCTCCTCAGCACTTTTCTTTTAATACAAATACATTCACTTTGAAAGAATGAGTCAATTTAAAGAAAAAAAAACAGTAAATTAAAAACAGCATGTAGTTATGGCAAAAACAATAAAGAGAATATGTAAATGACTGCCTGGTTTATCTGACCTTCTCACCTCCAGACATCCATCATCAGGCCTTGGTGATGGTTATGTGTGGCTGGAGCAAACTTTTCTGGGTTGATTTCCAGCTTGGTAGACATGCTGCCCTTGTATGACGGGCATGCACATGGCAGGTACTATGTGCTAGGAGCTCTGCCAAATTCTTTGTCTGCATTCTGTCTTTAATCTTTATCGCATTTCCATCAGGGACCTATAGTGATCACTCTCATGTTTCACTTGAAAACATTGAGGTGCAGAAAACCTAGATAACTGTCAAAGTCAACCAGCAGCAGACCAAAGCCCTGCAGGTTACTTTTGTTTCCCACTCCTCCCAAGTCAGAGAAAAACCAAGATTGACCAACAGATTAGTGATTTTGATGGGTGCGGTCTTAATTGGACCAAGATAGAAGCCTTCACTAAGGTACCCAAAGAAATGCCATTAGAGTGTGATCTGCACTGGGGACTTCATAGATAATGTTCATTTCCCTAAGCTAGGGATGACCAGCAGTGGTCACATTCACAGCTAAAGGTAGCATCAAAGTCTTTATTGCACACATTATTACACCCAACACACAGTCACATCCTCTCCTCCTGAGTGCTAATAGGCAGCAGCCTTGCCCGATGCATCTCTGCCTTCTCGGTGCCATCTGTTAAATGAAAACAAAACAGAACACACTGAAAACAAAATTTGTGAAAGAGGTTGTGAGCTGGGGAGGGAGAAAGTCTCTTCGTTAGGAAAATGAATGAGGAAACTACTCACTGAATAGTGGGAACTCTAAGAAACCAGGCAGGCACTTCTGGGGGAGATGATGGCAGAACCAGATGGTGACAGTTACCATGGATGGCAGAACCTTGTCTGTCTGTTGTCCAATACAGCGACACGTTGTGCACAAACACACAGAACCAAACCAACAGAACGACTTCCAGCCCATGCATCATGAAACTCCTTCACTAAAAGTTGGTGAGAACGTCTGTTTGACAGAGGACATAAGGTCAGTGCCACGTGTGCGTTTCAAGTGGAAAATGACAATCTGCTCTTTGCACAAGATGGATAGGGCTTCTCATTGAAATTGTATGGAATATGCAAGAACTCTGCCAAATCATGCACTTGGCAAAAATTTGCCTGTTCTGGGAATTAGGTGATTTCAGGGCTTCCATTTGGTTTCTGGGTCTGTCACACACATGCCCACACTGATCTCAATGTGGAGACCCTGGTGACTTGGAGCTTTTCTGTTCTGCCTGGCTCTGTTTGTCTTCCTCTCTGTGTCTTTGGCCAAATTTGTCTCCCTTGTTTTCTGTTCATTTCTTCCATTTATTCTAGCCTCCTGTCTGTCTTCTCTCTGAATTGATTCAAAAGAGAGAAAGAAAAATGCCTCTCGCTGGTAGAATTTTAATAAATGGATTTCCATCTCCACTTGTTTTATATTTTTCTTAAGGAAACTGTCTAGATGTGAATTACAATTAAATTTTTTTCACGTACGAATATAGAGGAAATCAATGTCTATCACTGAAATTGATCGCAAATATTACAAGAGTGTTTTTTTGTCATCAAAATCATTAATTTATAATCACACATTTTCATAATAAGATCATTAGTTAAAAAGTTGTAGAATGTCCTGGCACTCCATTCTGTTTTTCTTTTTTGTTCATACATGGATTTTTTTTTCAGTTTTTTCACCCCTATCTTTGATTCCTCTTGGCTTCTAAGAATTTTTTCAGTCTCCCCTTTCTTCTTGCTTCTTGAAAATCTTTTATTCCAGCTATTAGTTTAAGAACCAGTGGACAAAGCTGTTCATTGTTGGATTAAACCTACATGGTTGGGATGACTGATTCAACCTGGCAGGTTGAAGGTGCCCTTCCCCTTTGTGGGTATGTCTGTTTGCCTGCCCAGGTTACTTGCTTACCTAAGAATTTGCTTTAACGAAAGCAATCACTTGGGAGTGTTTTCTCTCCAGGGATTGGCCTTCCTAGTCCCACTTTGTCTAACTGACTTCCGTCAAGGCATGCTGACTTGCCCTGCCATTTTTTGGTTTTATGAGAAAGGTTCTTACTAGGTAGCCCAGGCTGGCTTTAAGCTTTCAATCCTCCTGCCTCAGGCTCCTGAGTAGTGAGTTATAGGCATGAGCCAACACACCTGGTTACTGCCTCTCCTTGTCCACCTATATTCTAAGTGGGAATTATCGGTGGTGAAGCAGACAAGTCTCCTCTAACTTAGACTTACTAAAGCTCTGGGAGTGACAGATCTGCTAGCCAGATAGCTGATAACATTGGTAATACAGGCCACAGACACTGGTGTGGACATCTCTACACCTGTTTCCTCATGACCTGGGAAAGAGGGGCAGACAGAGGTGGCTGTTCTTGGATACCCCACAGATTAGGGATGGATGTCTTTAGGTCTTTCCCTCACATCTACTTTCTGGCGTGTAGCTGGGTGCTGTCCCCTCCTTCTGGGCTACAAAAGGCTCTGTAGACAGACATTGTATGTTGTTTGCCAACATGGGAACCCAGGCATACAGGGGGTGAGAGAGACTGTCTGCTTTCTCCTTTCACACAGACCTCTGCTTTCTCCCTTTCATTCTACTCTCGCTGTCTTTGAACACATGCACAAAAAGTAGTTGTTAATTAGAGCCAGAGAATGAGCATGAGCCTGGAAGGGGGACACAGAGGAGAGGCTAGGCTCTGTGCAAATCAGCCTGCTCCTTCGAGTCAGTGAGCAGCCAGGCTTGGAGAGGCCCCACGAGGGTCTGGGGAGGGATATTTTAACAAATAACCAGCAAAGCTTCTTCAGAATGGGAAACAAGGGCTTTGTCTTAGCCTCCCCTCATAGGCGGGGAGAAAACCAGAAGTGACAGTTTCTTGTGACCTCCCCTTGCAGCCTCTGTCTGCCTGGGTTCTTCTTGTCGTTCTCACTCCCACAACCACCCAGTTAAGAAAGACTCTATGTGGAGGGGGGGCATTTAGGCATATCCTTTTGTAGACAACTTTTGTTCTTGCTATTGGAGAGTGAGCAATCAGTACCTTGTCTTTCCAGGCGGGGCTGGCTGTAGCCCCCCAAAGAACAGATGGGGTGCCCAGAAGCTTTAGCATGGGAAATGATGCCTGAAAAATCAAGACTTTCTTTCATATACCCCATCTCACTGTTGATTCACAACTCTGGTCCCCCACTTGCACCATGTCACTGGGTTTACCCAGAGCAGTTCAGCTGCTTGACATCGGAATGTAGCTAGTGTATGAGCAGGAGAGAGAGGCAGCCAGTGTTAGGACAGGTTTTTTGTTTGTTTGTTTGTTTTTGGTAGGGTCTCATCCTAGCCCAGGCTGACCTGGAATTCACTGTGTAGTCTCAGGGTGGCTTTGAACTCACAGGGCTCCCCCTACCTCTGCCTCCCAAGTGCTGGCATTAAAGGCATCTGCCAGCTTAGAGATATATTTTCTTCAAGTACAAGAAGAATGGATGGGTGGCCCAAATATATAATGATTTGAAATAAGGCCTTGTGCATTGGGGGAAAAAAATAAACTATTTTCTGGCTTCTTGTGAGTGTAAGCAAGAAAGAGTGTAATTTTTTCTCTGGAATCAGAAAAAATTCTGATTTGGATCATGAGATAGCACAAGGAACCACAATGTCCTGTCTCCAACACACATGTTCCTCCCTGGACTCTAGGGCAGTCTGCCTCGATGGTGCCCAAGGACCTCCCTAGAAGACAAGGGCATAATAAGAGCGTGCACTGTGCAAATTACCTGGAGCTGCTGGGAACACAATGGTGGGTGTGGAGGTGTTCCGAGCTGCAGCAGGAGCACCTGAGTTGACCGATCCTGGTTTCATGTTTATAGCAGAACAACTTCGTTTATGAATTCTGAAGGCACGTATAGATTAGAGCAACTAGTGGAAAGGATGCAGAGATGCCCGTACTATTGCCTCTTCTTCTCCCATCCCTCCTCCAACACCAGTGACCTGTTCATGATCAGTGCTGCGTTCTCCTTTTAACTGGAGTTGAATCCCGCAAGAACCATTTGAAACTGACTTCTTTCATCAGTGTAATGCATATGAAGTTCACCTAGTTTGCTACATATATCAATAGTTTGTAGATCATTTTTATTGCTGACCTTATTCCACTATAAGGGGAGTCCATAGTGAGTATTTCCAGTCCTTTGCTAATGACCCTTTGTACTGTTTCCAGACTTGGTTGACTATAGAGTTGCTAATTGTACTGCATACAATTATTTTTGTGTGTGTGCACATCCATTTTCATTTCTTTATAGTAAATACCCAACAGAGTGGCCACTAGGCCACGAGGAAATAATATGATTAACAGACTGATTTTCAGAGTGGCTACACCATCATGCAATGCCATACGGAATGTTTATGAATTTTGGCTCCTGTACATTTGCCTCCTTGATACTGTTAGTATTTTTTTTTATTTTGGCCATTGTACTAGGTGTATAATTTATCAAGGTGGAGTCAATTTTCATTTCTCTAGAATCTTCCATGTGCTTATTTACCATGTGCCTATTTCAACTGGTGAGATGTTCAAGATTTTTGCTCAAATTTTAATTTACTTGCTAAAATTTAGTGCTGTTATTCACTGAGCCATCTCCCTAGCCTTACTATTGACTTTTGGGAGTTGGATTATTTGTAAGTTTTTGTACATAGGTCTTTTGTTGAATATATGATTAAAATGTATTTTCTTCTAGTGTGTAACATTTCTTTGCTCTCGCTATGCCTTTCACAAAACAAACATCTTTAATTTTGATGAAATCCAATTAGCTCAGATTTTCTAGTTTATCCTTTCTTTCTTTTCTTCATTTTGTTCAAATCTCATGTGATAATTCGTTGTCTAACCTTGGCACAAAAGGCTTCCCATAAAGGTTATAATAGAAATTAGTTTTTAAGGGGTAGAGAAATGGCTCAGCGGTTAAGGCTCTTGCCTGCAAAGCCTAATGGCCCAGGTTCAAATCCCTGGTACCCATGTGAAGCCAGATGAACAAAGTGGCACATGTTTCTGGCATTTGTTTGCAGTGGCAAGAGGCCCTGGCATGCCTACTCTCTCTCTCTCTCTCTCTCTCTCTCCCTCCCTCCCTATCTTTTCTTCTCTCTCTTTCTTCACTTGCAGATAAATTAATTAAATAAATAAATTAGTTTTTACATTTTATATTTGGGTCTAAGATCCATTGTGAGTTAACTTTTGTTTAAGGTCTGAGTTTCAGGTTGAAGTTCAGTTTATGATGAACCCATAGTGATCAGTTATCCCAAGGTAGATCACTGCACAAATGTCCCTTTCACTTCCCCCAGGCCTTGACTTTTCAGTGACCCCTGTTCCACCAACCTATATCCCTGTGAACTGCCTTCAACAGCCTCCCATCTCTTTAACTCTGCTTTATTTTCTGAATAGAACTTGTGATCTGTAACGCAGTGTCCACATTACTGATGCCATGCAGTATCTGTGTCTCCCCACATGCATGTAGGCAACTCATGGGCGGGGATATTTGAGTGTGATATGTGCACATGCACACCACATGTGTGTGCTCCGCTTGTTAAGCCGATGTATCTTGAATGAATAGTAAGTACTTAAGACTGAAGCGGGGCTCCCTTAGGCCTCATGGCTGCTGAGAGGAAAGGCCTAGGAAGAGCTCCTTGGAGCTCCTAGGTGAGCAGTAGCCCTCAGATGTGAGCCTGGCCTCCCTGCCTCATATGCTCATCAGGCAAAACAGGTTTGTCAGAATTAAACAAGCTCTAAGCTCCTCTCCCCCACCCGCACACCATATTGTTTGAGGCTAATAAGAACTTAAGCAATTAAGCCATTTTACCTCTTAGTCTTTAAGGATTGGTTCCTTGAAATTTAAGCTTTATCCCTTTCTCACCCTTCAACCTCTTGAAAGAAAGAAAGTGCTCTAATACCCTGGGAAAATTATCTTCAATTCTAATCAGCCCTCTGTCCTGGGTATTAGAAGCAACTCAGAGATGAGGTTGTGGGCAGGACAGAAACAAGGCAAGGGGAAAGCTGTTTAGTAGGCAAAGTCGGCTAGAATGGAAGCTTTTAACTGGTCAGTGGTATTGCAGTGCCAGGGAACAGGCTTAAGTTATCAAGAGTGAGGCTCAGGAAATCCGAGAAACAAACTCCAAAGATATGGAGGGATCAGAAGAAAAGAGGGACGTGAATAAACTGGGTTGAAAACCTAGTTACTTCCTGTTCCCTGCACATGGAAACCCTTCACTTCATTCTGACCCTTCCCTGAATTCCGCTTCACTTTCCTTCTGGGTGATGTCAGTCTTCTCTAAAGGTGGACTGACACATGGCACCGTCTCCCTGGGGTCTGCTCTAGAATTTCTTTATAGCAGAGGTTTTTAGGCACCTGTCTGGCTGGATCCAGGCAGTCTGTGTCTGCACAGTAAGCACAGTGCTCTTCAAAGGAAGGTTCTTGTGGGATGCAGGGAACAAGACAAGGTTGCTGCTGTGTCTCTGCCAGACCCTGGCTGGTTGGAGCTGGTGGGAGGCACTTACAAAATCGCTGGTCCTTCTCCTTCCTCAGTACAGGGAACCATTCTCCTCTCCCACTCCCTCCCCAAAGGAGTGTCCTTGAAGTCTAGCAGGTCCTGGACAATCTTGCTTTTCATTGATCCCATCCGAATAGCCAAATCTCTTGACCTGCCTGCAGTGGGCTCATATTCTAGGTTTCTTCCGAGAAAAGCAAACTATTTCTGCCTCTTCTCCACCACTGGATGGACCACATCAGCTAATTTAACTTTTGATAAATGTGCTCAGTGGGAGGAGCTGTTGAATTTTGTCACCACACCTTTGAAGATGAAGGAAATTCAACTTTGTAATATTTTTTCAGTTATACTTTAATGAAGACTCCCACAAACACTTGTAGTAATTGTTAGAAAAGCAGCACAAGCCAAGGTTAAATGTCCTCCTTTGTCTCTTGCTGAAAAACTGTGCCTAGTTTAAATAGAGGTCATATAATGTCATAAACAGAAACTCAATCTGAGCATCTCCAGTGTGGACCATTACTGGGGCTCCTATGGGGATGAGAGAGCTTTCTTGGAGGAGACTGCCTTTCTCTTCCTCCTTTCCTCCCCTTTTAGAACATCCTTGCTATGTACCAGAGCTGTCTGAAGGCTTCTGAGCTGTACGGAGAACACTTGGGTCTTTGGATCATTCTCTGAGAACAT